>QWTY01044210.1:0-20836 GCA_008033365.1 Pseudorectes ferrugineus
CCAGATGGTTTAAAGGCTGTTGTTTCACTGAACCAGATTCCCTAATGGACTTCTGTGGCTGATTCTTATTGAGTGTTGTTGATGTCAAATTTAATGTCTCTAAGATTGCAACTGGAATTTTCAGTGCCGTATTCAGCATGTATCTTGGTGGGATGTACCCATGGCCGGTAGTCCCCATGACCTAAGAAATGCTGAGATCTGAATTCTCTCATCACTGGGAAGAAATTAGAACCCACATTTCTCACGGCAGTATTATCATCACCACACCAAAATGCATACCAAGGTTGAAGTTATTTCACTGTGGCTAAATGAAATAAGGATAGAAGATGCCAGGAAAACAAACAAACAAAAAACCCCAACAAACCAAAGGCAGAAATGAATGCCTAGCCTATCAGTAAGGAGACTGTCTAATGTGGACACTCCTTCCAGAGCCTGTGCTCTGTTTGGCTCACTTCTATTTTTCTTCTGCCTATTCAATCTTTTTGGATGTATGTTATAACACTTCACTAAGAAGTGAAAATCCCCTCATGCCATAACTGCCTATGGATTAGGAAAACTGTAAAAAAGAGAAAGAAATATAATTTGAAAGACTGAACCTAAGGGTTCCACCTGCCTTTTAAGTGTTGTGCAAGAGGCAGGAGTGTAGTCTTACTTCTGGATAGTGTTTTAAGGTTCTTATCCAAAGTGAAATTTGCAGATCCACTAAATGTCAACTAGTTCATCCAGGTGTCATAAAAGATCAACTTTAATCTTGCCAGCTGCCATTTAAATCCATAATAGTTTGTCCTTGTCCTTGATGTTTGAAATGCATAAAAATATTGGATTACTTTCTTCCTAATCATATCCTAGCCTCATTCTTCTCCTTCTAACTCAACCAAGGCCATTTCTTTCAATCTTTTCTATTAGAACCTATTTTCCACATCCAGACCTACATCATCCTTGTTGCTTCCCTCTGTACTCTAGGGTGTTCCTTCATGAGTAGTGGTCAAAATTACAGACTGCGCTGCAACAGAGTAAATGAGCATGCTAAAAGTCTTACCTACCCAAACTTCCAGTATAATGTTCACTTTTTGACAATTTTAAGAAATGATTTGTCACTATAAACTGACTCTTCATCCAGAACTGTTACTTCCCCAAGATCACTTTGTGCAATTGTTAAAAAAAAACAACCAAAACAGAACAAGAACACTAATTTGAGAAGAAAGAACACAGGCACCAAGTTTTAAAAAAGACTTGGACTCAGGGTCATGAGGGATGCACCTTTCCATTGCCCTGACAGTTATGTTTGCACAATTGTATTGGATTTAAGGCATTTTTGCCTCCAAACTCTAAGCGGCATATTAACTACAATGCTGACTTTTCAGATTTAAGTTTATAAATACTTAATTCTCCCCTGTGGTATTGTTGAAGTGGTCTTGGATTTTACTGACGGCTGCTACAGGAAGCGCCTATACAATTGCTGAACTTTTCCTATCAACTAAGGACCGTGTAATTTATTAAGGATGGAGTTGAAAGCAGCCATATAAAAAAACCTGCATTTGATGAAGTATCGTTTGTTCTCCCACTAAACCTGTACTACAGCACAGGTACCTGGGCAGGAGCAGAGCAGAGTGGGGGTGAGCTTGTAGGATAAGGTTTTTGAACAGGTGTTGTCATCCATGAGCTCACCCGCCTGGAGTGTGCAGTCACCCGCCTGCAGTGTGCAGATAGCCCGGGCTCTGAGTCCAGGCTCCGGCCCCGGGCAGCGCCCTGGACCCTGCTTACAACCTGCTGTGGAGGTGCCAGCAGCAGGATCCACCTGGAGTGCTGTGACAGTTCTGGGCTCCATTGTACGAGAGAGACATGGAGCTCCTGGAGCAGTCCCAATGGAGAGCTACTGAGTTGGTTCAAGGGTCTGGAGCATCTCTTTTATGAGGAAAGGCTGAGGGGGCTGGGCCTGTTGAGCCTCGACATGACTGAGAGGGGACGTCATTAACACGTGTAAGTATCTTAAGGGAGGCTGTCAAGAGGATGGATCCAAGCTCTTCGCGGCGATGCCAAGCAACAGGACAAGAGGCAATGGACAGAAACCGATGCACAGAAGTTCCACTGGAATATGAGGAAGAATTTCTTTATTGTGTGGGCGACCATGCACTGGAACAGACTGCCCTCCCTAAAGATATTCCAGAACCGTCTGGATACAATCCTGTGCTATGTGCTCTGAGATGACCCTGCTTGAGCAAGGACGTTGGACCAGATGCCCCACTGTGGTCCCTTCCAACCTGACCCATTCAGTGATCCTGTGACCCAGGAGAGGACGGGCGACAGGAGCGGCCGCGGGAAGGCTGCCCGAGCCCTCCGCAGGCAGCAACAGCCGCGCTGGGCAGCCAGGCTCGGTCGCCTCACAGCCCCGCCGCCGGCTGCCCGCCGCCCTCGCCACACCACCCCGCCACAGCAGGTCCCCGGCACACGCCCGGTGAAGCTGAGAGAATCGTCCACAATTTCCATCGCCCCCTTCCCGGGCATTCCCGACCCGCACGCGCGCTCCCCGGCCGGCGGGGGCGGGAGCAGCGCTGGCTCCTTCCGCCCGCCGCCTCCCGCCGCGCGCACGCGCACTCGCGCCCGCCGCCGCAGGCCCCGCCCCGCCGCGCCACGGGAGCCGCTCGGCGGCGGGCGGGCGCGCGCGCGCGGCGCTGCTTGCCGCCCCACGTGACATGGAGGAGGCGGGGACGGGAAGGGAAAGGTCAGTGGCGACGCCGGCGGAGGGGGGAGCGGAAGGTCAGGGCGGCGCGGAGCGGAAGTGGGAGCCGGAGCCTCGTCCGCCATTGTGGGGAAGCGGAGCCCAGAGCAAGGGGGGGGAAGCGGCGCTGCGTCCGGCCGGCCGGCTCCTTCCAGCGGGAACCCGATCGGCGGCGGCAGCGAGCCCAGGCGGCGGCGGCGACAATCAGGCGGCGGCGGCGGTGGGGAGGAGGCGGCGGAGGCGAGCGAGCGGCCCCGGCGTGCGGAATCACTCGAGGCCCAGGCGGAGCGGAGCGAGGGGATCGCGGCTCCCCGTGAAGAATGTCAGCCACCAGCGTCGACCAGGTACCGCCCGCGGGGCGGGGGGGGCGGCCGCCCGCTCTCTCCCCTTCCCTCTGCCCGGCCCCGTCGTTACCCCCGGCGGGGGAGGGCGGCGGCAGGACGGCCAGCTGCACCTTCCCTCGCCGCCGGGGCGGCGCGGTTCGCGGCCTCCTCCTTCCCTCCTTGCTTCCCTCCCCGCCGCCATGGGGAGCGGCTGTCCCTGGGAGCCGGGATGGCGGGCCCCTTTCCTGGCCCGGCCGCCCCTATTTATAACCGCTGAGCCGCGCCGGAGCCGCTCCGCCTCCCTGCCCGCCCGCAGGGCCCGCCGCCGCTCAGCCCCGAGCGCTGCCGGCCCGGCCCCCGCCCGCGGCCCCCTTTGTGTGTGACCTGCCCGGGAGCCGGCCCTTCCCTGCCAGGCCCCGCGGGCTCCCGGTTCTTCGCTCCGGGAGCGCCGTAGTGCCGAGCTCCCCGCGGCGCCCAGCGCCGTCTCCTCTTGCTTGCGCACCCCAAACTCCCCCAGGCTCCTCGTTACCGCATCCTTTCTCTTCCTGCCTTTCGCTCTCCTCGCCCACCTTTTCTCCTTTCGGGCCTCTGGCTTCTCCTTTCCCCCCGGCCTCCGCTTCTTACAGCAGTTCTCAGTTTTTCTCCTCGCGGTGTGCAGCACTTTTTTTAACTTGGTCCTTCACGGAGCTTAGAAGTTGTTATTTTTTTAGCTTTGCTAGGCCTCTGCTGGTCTTTCTCGCTGGCTGGAAGCTATTCTGTCTTGATCTCTACTTCCTCCGTGGGCTTCTGCCACTCCCCAGAAGTTTTAGCCCTGCAGTCTCTTACCTCCTTTTATTTTCTCTCTGTGCCTTTAATGTTTTGTTTCTTTTGTCTCTGTGCATGCTCTCCAGTTTCCTTTAAGCATTTATTTCTAGCTCAGTGATCTCTTAGCTTTTCATTGTTCTGTCTTTCATGAAGGCTGCTTCTTCCCAACGTTTTCTAGTTCTGTGTCTCTTGTTGGTCTTTGCATGCCTTTGTGTCTGGATTAGATTCATCCCAAAAGATGAGGTGGTTGGGATTTTTAAGGTTACAGAGATTTTTCCCGTTTTGGGAGAGGGCAGTGACTAACCAATGCACCTCTAGATGAAGCAGCATTGAACAGTGTTATGGTAACTGAGACAAATGCACATGAAAGTAACATGGAGGTGTTTACCTCCTAAACTTTCAAACCTCTGAATACTGAGCTCTTCAGGACTAAAAATTATTAAGAGAGTGATGGAGCCTGGAGGCCCACTTCTGTTTAGCTGAAAAGTATATGAGAAGGTGAATTAGATTTTCATGGACTAGCATTTGTTTTTCTAAGTTATTTTATCTTGCTATACAGGAATTAAGGATACTGTAACTTGTGCTGTTACATTGATTCTTAGTGCATGACAGATTAACAGTGTTTTGTAATGACTAATCCTAAAAAAAAAAATCCTCCTTAAGGAATTATTTCCTTGTGTGAAAGCTTCGTACAGACTGTATCGTTTTCTCAATGTAATTGTCTAGGTGAGGAATGCACAACTTGAAGTTCACCATATGATACGACTGTATATTCCTTTGTGTTATCTAGAAAGCAAGGCATTGTATGTTATTCTCTGATAAGTACCTGTCAGTCAATTTAAAAGATGACATATCATAAGGAAATTTGGGTATTGACAGTAATCTTAAGCTACTAACTTTCTTTTAACTCTCTGTGTTTTGTTTGTTGCTTATGTTTTTTCAGGCCCATGGGCAATCAAAATTCACTTTTTCATCTTTTCAGCACCACTTAAGCTTCACATGCTGTTAAATCCTAGATGATTTCAATGGTTTTTAGTGAAATTCTATCAGATTTTTGTTTTGTAGTATTTTATAACATTATTTTAAGTAACATTACAACATTTTTATAATAGCATGGCTTTAGTAATATTTCAAGGTGGTATTTAAATTGAAAAGGGCGGAATTGGCAAATAAATAGAATTACACTGAAGTTAATATTAGAGGATTCTAACTGAACTTGTTTTGCTTCTCCCCTCCCTCCCCCACTTTCCTATATACAGAGACCTAAAGGACAGGGAAATAAAGGTAAGTTAATACTTCGTATTTCTGTTTAAATCTGTAATATTGCTTTTATGGAGGATAATGTCTGACAGTTGTAGCTATAGGATGTCTTTTATTTCAGAGTAGGATGACAGGAAATTGTGTGCCACAGTGTTACTTCCCAGCATTTTTACTGTGGCACAGCAGTACATCAGTTTACAATGTTTTATTTTGCAAAAGATTAATGTCAGAAGTCAGACAGTTAAATAGTTATTTCTTTTTAGCTGCCTTTGTGATATGCTTGTGTAATCTCTTTTGAACAGTACACCTTGGGCCTTTCTGTGTAGTGAGTAGAATCATCAGGAAGAATCTTTTGAACAGCTTCCTTAGTTTGCTAGACAGCAACCATGTGACTAGTTACTCATATCTGTGAGCAGAAAACATCACCTTCCTTATTCTCAGAATTTTTATGGTCTTGCTTCATTTTAGCACCAGTATGGAATCTTCTGTTAGTGTTTGTAGGCCTTCTGCTTTTCTGCTTTTTTCATGTCTCTTTCAACGTCTTAGTTTTTAAATACCATACTCAGTGGGATTTCTTTCCCACAGAAACAAGGAACTACTAACTACTTAATATTCTTCTCTCTAAAATTCTTGGCAGGTCAGTTGTAAACAGCATTTCAGATTATATCGTGCAGTATTTTGTCTGGAATTTGTTTTCTTACTAATATTCTATTTGGAATTTCTTTCCGCCTGAACAGTACACTTGTGCCCATTTAATTCTTAGCTGCTCAGCAAACTGAGCTATAGAATAGCATGCACACAGCTACTACTGTGTATTAATATGCTTATTATATTTATGCAGATAAACATTTTACTTTTTGAGCTCAGGTAGTTTTGCCCCCCTTAGTTCATTATCTGAACTAATCTAATTGTTCTCTGTGAGCTGTCATTTAATGTTATCCACAGCGTACTTATTCTATTATTCTGTCTACGTGCAGATTATCTGCTTCTTGTTACATATATTGCTTGTGAGGTGGCACATGGTTCCCAGATCTCATTGAATTTGGCCTGTTCTTTTTAATTTCTCTGCATTCAGAGAGAAATGAACTTGTTTACCTCCTCAGATGTTAGTTTAGTCATTCTTGAATACTTGTTCTCTCATATTCTAATACTTCTACCATTTTTTTTCCCCAAAGTGCACTTTATAACTACTTCATGTTTTTGAAATAGTTTGTGGTTATACCTTCCATGTTGCCCTTAAATGAGAAGAAAAGTCAGACTCATTGTAGCAAGTAGTTTGTGGCTTCACAATCTTTGAATTATCATTTCTCAGTTTTAGCGAGGTTAATGAGATGCATCTGTTAGAGAGTCACACAGGTAATTTTTGAACTAAATATATGTGAATTGGACTGGAAGTATTAAGCATTTCTATTTGGGTGCCATGTTGCAGTGTGTGAAAATGCACTAGTCAGCTTTACTTTGGTTTATTTATGTTAGCATATTTTTGTGTTCTATAATTTGTCACTGCTGTGGAATGTTTGAATCAAAACACATCTCTCAGTTTGCTATGTAAGGAAGAGATTTTTGCATTTCTGAACTTGGATTTTTTTATGGAGTGCATCCTTTTAAATAATGAGTACTCGTGATATATTCTCTTGGTGAGAATATGACCTAAATGAAAACTATAGTGAAACAGAACAATTAATCTCTGTTCTGTTATTTGGTGTAATGTCTGTTTAGTGAAACTAAGTTATGACTTAGCATTAGATTAAAGG
The DNA here is from genome assembly GCA_008033365.1 of Pseudorectes ferrugineus. NCBI lineage: Eukaryota > Metazoa > Chordata > Aves > Passeriformes > Pseudorectes > Pseudorectes ferrugineus. The sequence continues at coordinate 6,861 of QWTY01044210.1, forward strand.
TCTAGGAGACTGAAGATGGTAGCACAATGTAGCACAAGTAGTTGGCTTTGGGTTAGAGGCTTTTTCAAGAGGATGAATTAAGTCAGTGTCAGCAGTCCTTACTGACCACATGTTAGCAGACAGTAATCTTTCAGTTGTCATGATAGGTCTCAGCTTAGAGGAGCTTTGAGGGAAGATGTGATACTGAGTTAACAGACTAATCTGTAGTTGGTTCTGTGCATAAGAGTAGTAGTGTTAAAGAGGATGGCAGAAGCTGTCCACATATCTGGTAGAGCATGTGAGAGAATGGGTGAGCAGTAAAAGGGGTGTATACATATTTCATATTGAAATAAAAAATGTTAGACCTGCAAATGATACTGGTAGGTAGCTGATTTTTATTGTCTAGTAAAATGCCTTGGATGCTTTATTCTAATTGATTATAAATTGGTGTACTGTGCTGTTTCCTTCAACCACAATTTGTGGGACTGAAGTTTTAGTATGTAGAACAGTACTATCTGTTGTGTCAGATATTCATGTTGGTATTTCAGAGACTTGAATGAGTAAATCATCCTGTCATGAAAGTTTTCTTATTCTAGTTGTCAACTACTGTACAGTTGACATAAAACATCAGAACTGACATCAATCAAATTATGTCTTACAGGGGTGTGGAGAAACAAGGCATTCCTGGAACTCAATTTTTTTTCCCCTCTTGTTTATTGTGCCGGTGTATCAAATCTGTTTTAGGAAGGTGCTGACTTGTTTTTACACTTGTGTGTATGACAATTTTCTTGTTTTATAGGAGGCTTAAATGTAGTTATTAGGTTTAAAACAAGAATGAAATGTGTTTTTTAGTGTTTATTCTCCATGTTAAGGTGTGATGACTTTTAGTGAAAAAGTTATTCTTGTGCCCTTGGCCATCATTTTTTGTGAGTGGTTATTTCAAGGATAGTAGCAGTTAAAAGAATATTAGCTTTAAATTCCTCTATTTGATGAGTTGCTTCTTCCCAATATCTAATTACATTGTATGTTTTCACAGTGTTTGCAGAAACATATGGTATTTTTAGCATTGTATTGATACAGATATTTTTAGTATCTGTAGATTAGTTTCAATTAGTATTCTTCATCACTGCCCTGTTCGGTTGGAACACTTAACATGAGATTTTGGGAATGAGGCATTCATTTGCTCTTGTTAAATGTCTGTGTGGGCTACATTCTTCACTATTAACACATTATGTAAAGTTAGAATGAAAAGCTAAAGAAACATGCTTCCAGTGATGCTATTTCACTGGGAAATGTATATATTTCGCTAGGAAAAATGTCAGTGTAGAAATATTTTGTGTCACTGACTTAAGATCTCAGTAGAGAATGAATAAGAAAGAAAATACATTTACAAGAATATTTGTTAGTTGTAATGTCAGACCAAAAATAATTCTGTCTTTAGTGACCTTTAGATACCTGTGGAACAATAAACACAGCAGATGCACGTTTTATGGAGATTAGCTGTCAGTATGAGGAGATTAGTTTGGATGGGATACTAGTCTTGACATACAGCTGTTTATTCCTTTTCTTGTGGTTGCATGCTTTTAAGAAACTTGTATGTTTCTGCCCATGTTTTTCATTATAATAGAACTGTGTTTGAGAGTTGTGCTGTCTGTACTATTTGGTTAAGCCTAAGCAGTGGATATGGCATAGACAAAATGTTTTGAGGTTCATCCTGTGTGTAACTGGGCCAAATATAGAGAGGAATATAGTGTTCCAGCTCATTAATATGTTTCCATCGTGTGTAAATTCAGGATGATTCATGACCTTAACTGAAACTCTTCATTTATGGGGGAGAAGAACCCCCAATACCTAATGTTTAAGTTAAATGCCGTGTTTAATTAGGAATATTGTTCTATCCAGTTCTAAACTGCATTGCTAGTCATATTTAACTGTAGCTAGTATAGAAATGCAGTGTGCCAGTTTGTAATAACTGAAGTGTCAGGTATTCTTTTAAAACTTCAAGAAGGTATTCAAAACACAAGTTGCTTTCTTCCCAGATAATTGCTTTGGAAAAAACCTTCTGTGTTAAATTATGAATTTTTACCTCTTTTTACTGCTGTCTGAAGTTAATCAAGTTTTCCAGGATTTTGATTATTCCTTGTGGTTATATCTATTCCTTTGTCATTTCTTTCAGCTAGTTTCATTCACTGAAGGCAGTTTTGTTTTAAGGATGTTGAAGTCAAATGTGAAAAAAAATTCAAGCACCACTTGGCTTACAATGTGAATTTTGGGTGGCAACCCCCCTACCCCCAATGAAGCAGGAAAAAAAACCTGACTCTTCAACACTAATTTCAGCAAAGTTGAATATTTAGTTACATGGTTGTGTATGCTTTTCAGAAGCTTTTGCTAAAAGAGGGAAACCATAGAGTTGGCTCCTAACTCAGTTTTTAAAGTTTCAGAAATTCTACTGTTTTGTTGTAACTTCTGCAGTTGTGGTTTTTCAGTGCACATTACTGATCATCCTGAAATTTTCCTTTTTTCCCCCCCCCACTGAACCTATTTGACAAATAAAAAAAAAAAAAAAAAGTTGCATTTGGATAACCAGTAATTTATTTTTTGAGAACAGATCTTCATCTTCAGGTTGTGTAATTGCAAGTGCTGGTTTAAGTCCCTGTTCTGCTGTGCACCATGGGAAGCAGTGGAACTTAGCAGAAATTTGTGCAGTGTGACTTTGTTTGAATAGTAGCCTGGGGAATGGTAGGATACCCACATTTCAAGTAATTTGGGCAGCAGGAAAATTCCAGGTAGGTGTAATGCCTTAGATGAAATGAAAGGTAATAGGAGACCAAGAAGAGCAGGTAGGAAGAGATTCCAGCATATAGTGGCATGTGTGTTGGCAAAGGCTTGTAATCACCCTTTGGGACTTAAGCTTTTATTTCTGTCTTGCTTTGTCACCTCAGAGCTTCAGAGATGTCACTAATGCAGTACAGTTATGTAGGAAATACAGGATTAAATAGCTGAATAGTGGTGTCCTTCATGATTGTCTTGGTGGGTAACTGCCTTTCCTCCTGGCAGGAAATAGCTGTATGTTGCAACTTTCCCTGAACCTATTGAATATGTCTATAGATTGGGTTGGTCTGCACATTTGCACTTGGTCTGGTACTTCCAGAAATGCTGGATTTACTGCCTGTGCAAATAAGGTGTGCCTGTAGTTCTTCATCTGTCTGTGGATCTCAGGAAGGAAGAAGTCAGGAGTAGTCTGTTCTAGCTGCCATCTTTGCAGACCTCCCCTGAGATCTGATCCTCACGATCAGTAGAATGAGCTATTTTGTTTAAATTGGAGTGGTGCTTAACAATAATATATATTTCAATGTACAGGTAATTAAGAAGTGCTACCTGGATTGAAAGTTCAGCATAGATTTTCCAGAGAGTATTCTAATGCAGATTTATTTTTAGTTTCAGTACAAAACGGTTCGATTCATCAAAAGGATGCAGTAAATGATGATGATTTTGAGCCATATCTAAGTAGTCAGACAAATCAGGTAAGTGAACATTGGTTGCTACCTTGAAGTTAACTTTGATGTTCAGCTGACTTCCACACTTAATTTTTGGATATTTCTTAGCATTACTGACTTGCCTGAATGTACACTGAAATATAATTTTATATCATATTTTGTCTCATCATATGATATCTTAGGCAGATGAAGTATTGTTAAGAATTCTGGAAAAGCTTCAGTTAAAAAGCATGCTTTGATGTCTCTTGCTCTTGTGCTTCTGCTCTAGCTTCAGAAAGATGCAGTTACAAGAAACTCGAGCTAAAAAACAAACTCCAAACCCAAAACACAAACCCCAAACCCTTACATTTAAAACAAAATCATCATTTTGGATGCAGTCCAAATCAACAGTTTTATTGGCTCTGAGAATATATTAACTGCTTGGACATGATTTCCTTTTAAGGTGGTGGAAGTAGCTCACAGCTGATGGCATAATAGATGGAAGCTTAATATTACTACAGCTTGGTACAACTCTTCTGCCAAGAAGTTAATGACTTGACTTTCAGAGCTGTGAATTGCCTCTGTAGTTGAAAGTTAATATGAGTTATGTTAACTTTGTAAGTTGGAGTGGTCTTGAGAGAGTGCAAGTTATTAAAAGACTAAGAATTTTGCTAGCCTTCACTTTTTTTTCCCCAATAATACAACATTAAGAAGGCATCGTGTAGAGAATGATAAAGTGCAATTTTTTCTCCAAAACAACACCAGAAGTCATATGGGGGTAGTCCTTCAAATACCTCAAGAAGTAAATTCTGTGATTTCCCAGGAGTCTATCTGATGTAGTGCTAATTTAATGCCCATTCTTAATAGCATGGATATGGTTTGTTTTTTTTTATTGTTACTCCTGAAACAAACGGCCTCATTGCATCCATTTCACTGTAATATTTTGTTGGAGTCTCCAATTAGAAGTGAGAAATTTGACAAAACTGAGAATACCACAACTTTAAATCATAGTTGCCGTTATTTTTCTTTGGTTATGAAGGTACAGTTTTGACTTGTTTAGAGTAGCTTGTTAGTTTTCTTTATACTGTTGGCGTGGAGGCAATTTAAACCTAGCTTAGTTGCTAAAAATGAGGATAATGTTCCAAAAAATATGGGGCCCTTTAGTGCTTTGAGAAGGTCTCTTGAAGAAATGGCCATATCTGACAGATACCTCACTCATCGTTCACGTTGTGAGGAATGGTGGAAGTTACAAATACATTCATATAACCCTTAAAAATGTTTTGGATTGTATTACAGGTTTTTTTTTTCCCCTGATCATAATTGTCAGAATTGCTGACTTTTAAATTTTATTTTCTTGCAGAGTAACAGCTATCCACCAATGTCAGACCCATATATGCCTAGCTATTATGCTCCATCCATTGGATTTCCATACTCTTTAGGTGAAGCAGCATGGTCAACTGCAGGTGACCCTCCAATGCCATATTTGACAACTTATGGACAGATGAGCAATGGTGAACACCATTACATACCTGATGGTGTATTTAGTCAACCTGGGGCATTAGGAAATACCCCTCCATTTCTTGGGCAGCATGGATTTAATTTTTTTCCTGGGAATGCAGACTTCTCTACATGGGGGACAAGTGGATCTCAGGGACAATCAACGCAAAGCTCTGCTTACAGCAGCAGCTATGGCTATCCACCTAGTTCTCTTGGGAGGGCCATAGCAGATGGACAGGCTGGATTTGGCAGTGATACTCTGAGCAAGGTGCCTGGGATTAGCAGCATTGAGCAAGGCATGACTGGACTGAAAATTGGTGGAGATATGACAGCTGCTGTAACAAAAACTGTAGGTTCAGCTCTGAGCAGTACAGGTATGACAAGTATTGCAGCTAACAGCGTGCCCCCAGTTAGCAGTTCAGCACCTAAGCCAACCTCATGGGCTGCAATTGCAAGGAAACCTGCTAAACCTCAGCCGAAACTCAAGCCTAAAGGTAATGTGGGCATTGGGGGCCCTGCTGTACCGCCGCCACCTATAAAACACAACATGAATATTGGAACTTGGGATGACAAAGGGTCAGTGGTAAAAGCACCCCCAGCTCAACCAGTACTGCCTCCTCAGACTATAATCCAGCAGCCTCAGCCATTAATTCAACCACCACCACTGGTGCAAAGCCAACTGCCTCAACAGCAGCCTCAGCCACAGCAACCACAACAGCAGCAAGGACCTCAGCAGCAGGCCCAGCCTCACCAGTTGCAGCAGCAACAGCTGCAAAACCGCTGGGTAGCTCCTCGTAATAGGGGTGTGGGCTTCAGCCAGAACAATGGAGCTGGTAGTGAGAACTTTGGTTTAGGTGTTGTATCTGTCAGCTCCTCACCTTCTGGTGTGGAAGTGCACCCAGTGCTGGAGAAACTAAAGGCCATAAACAACTACAATCCCAAAGACTTCGATTGGAATCTGAAGAATGGACGTGTGTTTATAATCAAAAGTTATTCAGAGGACGATATTCATCGCTCCATTAAGTACTCTATCTGGTGTAGTACTGAGCATGGTAATAAGCGCTTGGATGCTGCTTACCGGTCCCTGAATGGAAAAGGCCCACTCTATTTACTCTTCAGTGTGAATGGCAGTGGACACTTTTGTGGAGTGGCTGAGATGAAGTCTGTTGTGGACTACAATGCATATGCTGGTGTCTGGTCTCAGGATAAGTGGAAGGGGAAGTTTGATGTCAAATGGATCTTTGTCAAAGACGTTCCCAATAACCAACTGCGACATATTCGCTTGGAAAACAATGACAACAAACCGGTTACCAATTCGAGGGACACTCAAGAGGTACCCCTAGAAAAAGCCAAGCAAGTGCTTAAAATAATTGCTACTTTCAAGCATACCACCTCAATCTTTGATGACTTTGCACACTATGAGAAGCGTCAAGAGGAGGAGGAAGCCATGCGTAGGGTAAGAAATCAGTGTCATTACAGTAGCTCTCTTTTTTTTCTGTTTTTGGAAACCTTGTTTTTCATTCATCTGGAATTTCTGTCTGCAAGCGTTGAATCAGAAAGTGGTACTTCTTACCCGAAATGTCTCCTTGATATAACTGGCTCTTAATGAAAAAATTTAAGTTCTTGTAACTTGTTTGTTAGTTCAGTCGTGTGTTTAATCACAATACTAAGGTAGGCCTGAATAAGCAGGCATCTGACATGTTCTACTTCTTCAGTGCAGATGAAAACTGAATTGAGTGTATTATCCACAGCTGAAGTCTTCTTGCTTAGATTTTTACAGTTTGTGGATGTCACAAAAAGGACCAGAAATTAGAGAAGAAGCATACTTTATTTAACCTAACATTTCAATTCAAATTCTGCTTTGATGAAATGTTAACAGCATGATTACTGTGAAAAGCAGGTTTTCTCCTTGATTCAATTTATCTTTTGTACAACTGTGAAACACAGAAGTGATACAGTGATGACTTGTATAGTGTCAAAATAATTTTTTGGACCATTCTGATAGTGCATTTCCTAAGGAAAGTAATGAGTAGTTCATTTCTGCAAGGAAGAGTAAATGTGATAAATCTGTAGAGAAGCTTCTAGTTTTGAAGGCATTTCAGGAAACGACAAGGGAATAGCATTTAATTCAAGCAGTTTTACAGTACTTGTCTACTTTGTCTTGTGTACTCTCCCTAATCATAACACTTGTGTTCGCCATTGGCCGCAATATTTACTTCTCCTGTATTTACTTTCTTTCCAGACTTGCCAGTAACTGTAAATGTATGATTTGTCTCATGGTTAGAAACATTTCAGGAGCTATTTTTACCGGTTAGATGGTATGCAAGTATTCAAAAATGGGCGTTCCCATCAGCACAGTTTGGTGCTAATGATCTCTGTTCATCATGTCACACCACTCACTGAATAAAAACGCCCAAAAGTTTAGTGTTTATGCTAACTAGGGGCCTTGAGACATGTGAAGTTGAGAATTTGTTCACTTGAAGCCAACACATAAAGAGTCTGCAAAGCAGATGAAATGCTTACTTCTCTTAGGTTTCTAGTACTGTGATGGTTTCACTCCTCTTGTACGTTCCTAATCCTTCAACACGTGTGTTGCATCTCTTGTAGAACAGTGTCGGGCATACCCCAAATCAATTTTGTAGTTCTATTGCATGACTCTGCGATCAATTGTCATGTTGGAAGTTTTCTATTGTTGGGAGGCTAGATGAATATCCCAGCTGGGTGTGTAATGCCTTTTGGCTTTTTTTTCTAAAAAGAGAAAGGATTATGTCCTAAATGAGTATTGTTACTTTCATGGTATCTTGATGATGGGGTGATGGACTGCTTTCTTAACTAATTCTCAATGTAAGGGGCAAACTTTGACTTTTTTGGGCTTTGATACAACTTCATCAAGTGCAGAATCACCAGCCAGTTAAGGGAGGTGATTGTCCCACTCTACCCTGTGCTAGTGAAGCCTCCCCTTGAGTCCTGTGTGCGGTTTTCAGTGCCACAATATAAGAAAGACATAAAGCTATTAGCATCCAGAAGGTGGTGAAGGGTCTGGAGGGGAAGCTGTGTGAGAAGAAGCTGTGGACACTTGGTTTGTTGAGCCTGGAGGAGACTGAGGGGAGACGTCGTTGTGGTCTTTAGCTTCCTCAGGAGGGGAAGTGGAGAGGCAGGCAATGATTTCTTTGCTCTTGTGACCAGTGACAGGTTTTGAGGGAATGGCCTGAAGCTGTATCAGGGAAGATGTAGATCAGATATTAGAAAAGAGGGTGGCTGGGCACTGGAACAGGCTCCCCAGGGAAGTGGTCACAGCTCCAAGCCTGACAGAGTTCAAGAAGTGTTTGGTCAATACCCTCAGGCACATGGTGCGGCTCTTGGGCTGTCCTGCACAGAACCAGGCGTTGGACTTTAGTGATCCTCATGGGCCCTTTCCAGATATTCTGATTCTATGATTCGTTGTGATTTTGTAATGTTTCAGGAGGACTAAGATTATAATGTATCTCTGTAGCCTTCACGCTTCCATACTTTCCAAATTTTTAAAATTTCAAGATGTTTCACAAATAACTGGTTTGCTTCAAAAGTATCTCCTTTTTTGGAAAAACTTCAGGAACAAGTTATAATTCAGACATGCCCTAGCAACTCAGGAAGATTGTGTTTTATTTATGGTTTTGTTCCCTCAGTAGTAGGTAAACGCCACAAAATGTAATGAAGAGGAGGAATGTAGATTATTGGAAGTGTTTCTATGTATGCTAAACTTAAAATTCAAAGTACTAAGTCCAGCACTTAGTAGGTCTTGTGCTAGATAACTGTGATGATGGGTATTTGAGTAATAAAGTAACATTACTATTTGAATAATATCTTCAGAGAAATGTACAGTATCTGTATGACTCCAGTATTGAACTCTGTGTTTCTTTGTAAATAGTTACCTTTCCCAACACTATTGAGAAGAAACATACTTGTCAAGATACTTGCATAGTGGTCATTGGCTCTTTTACAGCATCGTACAAATTGGTTTTATGACCAGTTATGAAAAACTGCTTTAGAACTGTGCAGGTTAGTCATGAGGTTTTCTCCTTGTAAATGGGTTTGAGGTATGCCTTAAGCAAATTAATATGGACTTAAAATATAGGAAGTCCAAATTAAACTAATGACATCTACTGAGAGTTTATCTTTAGCATTCTCTTATGATTGAGTGTTGATTTTAAATCTCTGGGTTTTTTCTTTTATCACACAGTGTACAAGCAATCTGTCTTTAAATTGTAAACATACAATTGTTAACTCTTATGATTCAAGTCTGTAAATGCACCAATTAGTATTGTAAGCTCTGGGTTATGGTTAATTGAGTAATTCTTTATTACCTAGTGGCAGCTAGGCTTTCATGGAGCTGTATTTAAATATGTGCACTTTCTACTGCCAGTAGAACTGTGTGAATTAAGTTCGTGCTCATTTTCTTTGGCAGGTGTGGCAATCACTTTGTTTCCAGTGTTTTGGTTATGAAAAATATGCTTATTACTCTTAATAAAATATTAAATGCATCAGGCAGCAGTAGTCACTTCCATGTTCCTTGAAATTCAGTTAATGTTTTGTTGCTGCTTAGGTAGTTACAAACTTTCGTACAGCCAGCAATCTAAATATCTTAAACAGCAAGTGATTTAGGGATTTAATTTACTTTATAACTGTTTGTCATTACAGCTAACTTACCTTAAAATAATTGGTTGTAAAAGTTTAATCTTAACAACTCAGGGGGATCAATAATTAATTTACAATATGGCCTAGCAGTATGTTTTATTAAAATATGGCAGTATACTTCTAAAAGTGCAAGGAATAGTCTCTGATAAACGTGAAACTTCAGTAACTTTGCCATTTGATAAAGATTACTTAAAAATGATAATGAATAGTCTCTTTAAGCAGAAATTTTAGAACTCTAGTGTCTACCACTGTTAGATGTAACCCTGGTGTGGGTAAGGTATCTACAGCTGGGGTTGTGCAGTTATCATTCCCCTTCTCTTACAGCTCAGGTTCCAGTCTCCTATTTTAAACATACAAGTGCTGTGATCTTTTACCAAAGGATCAAAGAAATGAGTGATGCTTTTCATGAGTTCTGTCAGACATATATTGAAATAGTCTGGAATTCCATTTGTCCTTTAGTTAACTGCTGCTTTGTGGTGTAAATGTGCTGATTTGTATGCATATTACTTAAAAAGATGTTTTATTATCTTTCAACAGAAAGCTGTAAAATCTAAATGAATGAAACAGAAATCTTAAAGTATGCCTTTTAAGGTGACATAATTACATTTTAGAAAATAAAAGGTATTGAAAATAAAGAAAAACATCTGTAGTAGTAGCTTTGCACCTGATCTTCAGTAAGTATATGGATGAAAATAAAATGCGACTCTGATTAAAAATTCAGTTGTTGGAAGATTACAACTTCCTTGCCCTTAGATGGTGGCTTATTACCTGTTGTCCTAGGACTTCTTTTGGTGCTCTTTGGTGGAGAATTCTACTTTTGTACCATACAATGGGAAAAAAAGTCATGGTTTCATGTAATTGCAGAGTGCTTTAGATGGTTTTCTTAGAGCGATAGTCCAGAAGAGTAATTGATTTTTATTCATGTGGTAAGATAGAAGAATTTAGTATATATTTGTGTTTATCTGATTTGCATTTGGAATCTTTTTATTTTTCAGGAAACATTTAAATGGCAGATAAATAAGCATTTAAAATTTTAGCTTCCTCTTATTGTATTATGTATCTTGTGATAGGAATGCTGACATAGATAGAACTTTTTGACTCTCAAAGGGAGTAATTTTTTTTCCCCTTCATTTTGATACCAAAGTAACTTTTGTATTTCTGATAATTGGGTCATTGTCAGGCTGCTGTGTTAAGCAGTGTAACTCCTTTCCTTTCTAGGACATTGCTGACATTATGCTTGATTTGATATTTCTTAAAAATATCTTGAAGGGAGAAAACATCCATTAAGAATGAACTGTAGCTGCTTCTTCCTCCTCTTAACCCCCATCCATGAATTACTATATTATAATGTCAAAATCAGAAATAGATACATTGACAGATTTTCAGTTAAGGAAACCAGGTAGTTGACAAAAAATTTTAATGCATTTAAATGATATTTATACTAAACAACTTTTAAAAGTTTGTGTATTTACATCTAAAAGAGGTTCATGTAATAAACATGAAACTATCTAAAAGAGAGTTATGTAATTAATATCTTCTGAGAAACATGTTCATTTCCTGTATGCTTTTGATGAAATTTCAAGGGACATTATTTTGCAATTTCCTTGAACTTCATATTTATCAACAGTGTCATCTTTATAATTGAAAGTGAGAAAGTAGAAACAGGAGACACTTTTTTCCCTCCCTTGGTAGTCATGAGATGAATATGTACCCCTGGTCATGGGAGAAGATGATCATTTGGAGCTAGAATAATTTTGGACATATTGATCCAGAATTTCCTTTCCATGATGGTGTGCTTATTTGCCATGTCTTCATTTGCTTCTGCATCTTTAGTCTTTTGGAAAAACTTAAAAATGACCTTCAAGTCCTTATGTTACAGACACAGAGATTTCAAATGTGCCTGTTTTCTGTGCATTTGATACAGTCAGTTGTTTCTGTTCCAAGGTACAGTTTAGAATTAATTAGAGGATAGGGATACATGTTATATTGTGGTCTGTTACAGAGTGACCATGTAAGAGTTTGAGCAGTGATGTTGTCTGCATTTCTCTAGTGATGGTGCGAGAGGGAAAGTGCAATACTGGACTGTTGAATAAAAGAGGTGGAAAGTAATTAAACTCACAGGCAGTCTTAGTTCATAGCAACACTTGTATGGATCTTGTCATGTGTGTGTTTGTTTGTTTGTCTGAAATCCCTACCTGAAGATCAAGCCCACAAAGTCCTTTTTACAGAGTGGATTCAACTTGTCTTACTCTGGGAGTCAAAAGACCAATTTCTCCTGTAAAATAGGGACCCCTATTGGAAAAGTGAGGAATATCAACCAAATGGTTTACTTCAAATCCTAAGAGACCAGTCATTTTTTGGAATCTAATGCTTTAATGTTCTTAAATATCAAGACAAGACCTCAAACTTGATTTGAGCTGGATCTGTGACAGTTGTACCTTTTCTAAATGCTATGTCTTTTAAGTTTTGATTTTTAAAGCAAAAGAGTAATTCTAAATCTCTTATTCCAGAGCAAAAGCAGAATCTTGAGTATACATAAATAGCTGTAAAAATTCATGAGGCACCCTTCTGCTTCCTGCTACATATCCTCAGATTTCAGTGCTCTATTAAGAACAAATTGTCTAGAACAGTGGTGCTTTTCCTGCAGTTTGCAGGGAAGAAATATGCCTGCATATTGCAAGCCTATGTGACTCTTCACAGGCTTGCTTCATTGATTCATACTGCAGATGGGCTAGCTAGCAGAAACTCAGTGAAGATTTCTGGAAGTGGTTTGCTGGAAAAAATGGCAATTTAAAACATACAGATCTTGCATGTCTGTTAAAGCTGTTCCTGTAGATTCAGTTGAACTAGGATTGTTTGTTTTATATCAAAACTGATTTGCTTAAACCTTCATGTTCATCTAGCTGAAATGAAACATTACAAAACTTAGCAGATGATAAAGTTTTTGAGCCCAGTTCTTTGAATTTTTCAGAGGTTTGGTAGTGTAGTTAATATTGAGGGGTAATTATGGTTTTGTTCTGTACCCTAGGGATTACAGTCAGTTGTAAAAAGTAAATGTAAACTTGCATGTTCACTGCATTTTCATATAAATAGGAAACCAAGATAAAGTAAGTTCATTTTTCCTCATGGTAGATTGGAATTTCAGTTATACCTATTCAAAGAGTACGAGTAGTAAGGCTTAAAGAAAAACTGTCTGAGAAATTCTTCCTCAGTGTATTTTGTAAGCCCTGCAGTGAATGTTATTTCGCTTCCAAGGCTACTATAAATTCCTTAGCAGAGAAATTAAATAATGTCTTCTTGTTGCCCGTGGGCATCTGAGAAAAAAACTAACCCAGGTGTCAAGAGTTATCTTTCTGCTTCTTTTGCTGGAACAGAGGTCATCACTAAATGCAATGTTTATAGATTTGGTAAGAAGCTGTCTCTTGTCAGTCTTCAAAAGCCAATGTTATACTCTGAGCATTGTTAACAAATAATAATGAGGATCTGGAGGCTTGTTTTTTTGTGTTTGTTTTTTTTTTTTTTTTTTTTAATGAACTTGCTGAAATGGCTGTCTTGTAGATAATTAAAGTCTGATATTTCAGTGTATAATGATGTACAGCACTGAAGCAAAGCACTTGCTACTTGTAGTTAGAATTGGCTGATCCATCACTGAAAGTATCCACCTGGGAAAACAAGACTGGAAGGGCTTTTCTGGCTGATGGAGTTCAAGCTTGGTTTCTGCAGAGCCTTTCCTTGTTGTGTGTTACCATATGGTGTCTTTAAGTAGTTAGGTTTCTTTCTCCACCTCTGCCTTCTGAATGGTTGTACCCTGTGGAGTTTCAGATGTGGATTAAGGTCTTACTGCCTTTATCGTTACCATAATCAAATAATATGGTCTGTCCATGTTCTACTAACAGTGCATGTGTTTGCTCAAATTTAAATTTATTTACCTTTTTACTGTAATTTGTTCATATTTTTTCCTATAATCGGAAACTATACTTACAAGTATGTTTCAGTGACTGAAATAAGTAAAATGCCATCAAAACTAGTAGGAAGGATAGATAAATTAGAAGTCTAGGTCTTCTGGCTTTTGCAGAGTTTCTTAATATTTATGTGCTTGAGAACCTTATATACTATCTGTAGTTCAACTGATCTGCAGCAGCAGGGTCTCAGATGAGTATTAATTCATAAAGCTTACTGGGAGAAGGAGCTACTCTGAAGTTGTAAAACCTTATTTGACTTGGTATGTTAACTTTGATTTTTAATTTGTGCCTTGCGGTTTTCATGTTGGGTTAAGCAATAGAAGAAAATTAGTGTTTAGGGAGGGGATGGCATCTGCACAGGAAACATTTCTAGGTTCATGTAAGACTT
>QWTY01044211.1:0-30009 GCA_008033365.1 Pseudorectes ferrugineus
CCCACTACCAAAAACCAGGCTGAGGAAAACCAACACAGCATCTCAGGAAACAACTGGGATGCTTCAGCCTTTGGCAAACTCAGGCAGATTTTGTCTGGTTTGCATTTTAAAGTGACATTACTGGCTACAGCTATCTGAGACGCCTCAGGCATGAGGAATGTACGATCAGACTCTCCCAAATTGTCCTTCACACTCAGAAGAGCAGATGCCTGCAGCAGGAGAAAGCCATCAAGAGAGGCCCAGGGAAGGGGCAGGGGTGTGGTGGCTCTGAATCTCAGGCAGAGCAGAGGAAGCTGCTGTTCCTCAGCCAGTCCCAGGGAACAGGCCCAGGGCCAAGTGAGAGGCAGTGGCACGTCCTCCTGCCTTTTCCCTCCAGCTCCATCCACCATCCCCTTCTTGCCTGCTCCTGGGCTGCTGCCCTGCTCCCAACCACTCTCCTGCCCCAAACTGTCATACCCACCCTGGCTGCAGAGGAGTCACTGTGTCCTCTGCTGCTGTGACACTGAGGAGATGCTAAAAGAGAGGCCATCAGGCTGTGAGTGTGTGGGAAGTAGATTATTTTCTCTTATTCTGAGCCTCACATGGATTCATGCCTGGGCTTTCTCTTAGAGGAAAGAATTCCTTGGCCATGCTGCTCTGTGCCTTCCGGGATGAAACTCTCCTGGGAGAGGGGCTGAGGGAAGTTATTTCTCCTCTCTCCTGCTCTCTCCCTCTGTCCCAGCTGGTTTAAGAGCTGGCTTTAGGCAGAGCTGCACCTGCCACTGCTGCCACCAGGCAAAGGTGGGAGATGGGGGTCAGGGCTTGGGGTGGGGGGAAGCCACGTCTCTCTCACTCAGCCACACCGCAGCAACTCGTGATGTGTTTTGCTTCCCAAGAACCAGATCCCATCAGCTGTAAACAACAGGCAAAAGCCACTTATGTTACTGCCCAAAAAGAGGGAGTTTCCCCGCCAGACTGAGAGAGAAGAGGAACAAGCTGCTGCCAAAAATTTCAGAATTTGGGAATATTTCCTAGACTTCAAGCATTTGCAAAACTACAGTGTAGATGTAGATTCCCTGGTGGGGTGCTCTTAAACAAGAGCAAAGGTAAAGGATGCTGCATGGTCCTGCCTACACATGCTGTGTTATGGAGAAATGGGAATCAGGGCATGGGAATCACAGCATTAAGAGCCCTGGCTCACTAACAGGGCTGGGAGAGGAAGCAACTGGTCCCTGATTCCAGTCTTATGGAAACCTGACATTCAACAGCAATGAGCAGCTTCAAGGTGAAAAGTAGAAAACAAACCTCTGATTTCCTGGGCTGTTAACCCTGCCTTGCAACCCAGGAAGAACAGGCTGCAGAGCTTGTCCATTTTGAAGTCTTTTAAGCCGTATTTTCACCAGATAGGCATTTTCAAGTTCTCACAGGACAAGAGGGAATGGAAGGGTCAGCACATCATTGCCTGTCCCTGACCTGAGCTGAGAGTGGCTACATCATCCTGGTGAAACCAACTCCAAGGAGAGCCTCTGTTCATGGCTTTGCCATAGAGCTTCACCCACCACAAAGCTTTCCAAAACACAGAGACTATTTTTAAACTACCGAGTTCTCTGTGTCCCCTCCATCACCCCTAAATTAAACAACAGCATTTCCTCCCACCCTCCTGTATAGGTCATGTTGTCTAAATCTCTTTATCACACATGCCGATCTCATAAATGCTATCACTTTGCAATGTCCTGGGGGGCAACTGGGCTTCCTGGAGCAGATCAGGGCCTCCTTCCCACAAGACCTGACTCAGGCAGAAGTCAGAGCTGCTCGGCAATTTGTGGTTTTATGAGTTGTAATTGTGTCATTGGTCCAGACACATCTTAAAACTTTCCCTTTTCCCTGCACTGAGTCATGAACAACATATCTTTTGGGCTTGCTTTTAGGCCAAAAGGTGGTCTGGGTCTCAATTCTGATGTTAATAAACACCCCTCACTAGCAGTGCTAAAAACACCCTCCCCACAATCAGCCTGGAAAGCAGGGAGCAATTTAGCTGTATTATTTACAGCCCCCTTGCCTGGAAGCTTTTTACTGTGCTGTTGTCTCAACTGGCCTCTTGCTCACAGCAGTGGGAGCACTGACACAACATGACCCAGGCTGCATGACCCTGACTTTATCCAGAGCAGAATTTGGGTTGAATGATGCAAAGAAATAGAAAAACCTCTCCACTCTACTCTGCAGGCAGTGATGCTTGGGCTATCCATCCTAAGTTTTCTTCTCTGCCTGAATGACCCATTGGCAGGACTCCAGGAACCTGCCCAGGTCCCATGTGTCGATTACTCTCCTGATTTACAGCCTGCATCCTCATGTCCATGATGTTCCCAGGAATCTGCTCCACCCTGTGTTTATGCAGCCCTGAAGCCCTTCACAGGGAGTACGTGCGTTTTGCAATTATTTACAAAGCAGCAGAATGCACCTCTCTAACACAGCACGTTTCTGTTAATAGTGCCACTGACTCAGGCAAAACTGAACAAGAAGTGTTCCCTCATTATCAGGAGAGAAGCTGCATCCCAACTGTGGAAAGGTGGTAGGGGCAGGAGGCTATGGGATGCTACATTAGTGGAGCTAGAGCTGTCCACAAGGAGAGTTGGACGTCAGAAAGGGACAGGGAGCTGCGCTGCACCATGATTGCAGCAGGGGAAGTTGGTGTGAATGTTCAGTGCTGGAAGAAGCTGCTGCTCTTCACCATGAGTGAGACCCTTCCAGGGTTGTATCAGCCGTGGGACACACCATGGTTTCAAGGTAGGATGTGCCGCTGTGGGAGAGCAATGGATTGAGGCTCTCTGGTCCCGTTCACCCTGATTCATCCAATCTTCAGAAGTCAGAGATTAACTTAAACTCTGAATCACAAGGTTTAATTCTCTTTCTTGTAAATTTGTTGTCATACTTGAAGGTAATGTTTGATAATTACATGCATCAAGTCACCGTCCAAACTGTTAAAATTAAATTACTTCTCGAGACAATTAAGTTCCATAATGAAACACAATTTAAACAATAAGTTCCATAATGAAACACAATTTAAATTAAGATGATGATGATAATAATAAAAAAAAAAATTTTATGGGATCTCCTTCCCCTCTTGTTCATGTCACAGACAGACATACGGGGGAATTAAGAAGAACAGCAGTTCTTGCTCAGCTTTGCCCAGCATTCTCCTCCTTTGAAACATGTCTGTGAAAGCACCTCTTACTCAGCTTTACTACAGTCCCATTCGCTTTCATCTCTCTTCAAAGGAGATTTCTCCATGCTTTTGATTATCCCAGTCATACTTCCATATTTCCCTCCAATGCTGAAGCAAGCAGATGACCGGCACATGACTGCCAACTCCTTCACCCCTTGCACTTCAAATGTCCTTCAACCTCCTAAAAGCTCATTTTTCTTTTAAATGCCACAAGTCCTCACTGAGGGGTCTAGGATGACTCCACACCAAGTTATTTAGTACTCTGGAGGGGCTACTCCCAAACTGAAGGAATTCCAGCAATGTTATATAGAAGACAGCCCTGGGACACATCACAGCTATCGAGCATTAGATCTGGCTGCTCATCCCTGTTCCTTCGGGGCCTCTCTGTATCCTCCAGCCTCTTTTGCTGTGCTGTTAGCATGAACCTAACATTGTTCTTTGCAGAGCACATCCGTTCTCCTGTTTTCAACTCGTTCCAGCTCCCTGTTGGCCACAGGGTTCCCAGCTCTCAACCACCCATTTTAACAATAGCTGGAAACTGGAGTCCTGCAGGCAATCTTTTATTTTAGCAGAGTACATTTTTCTTCCTGTTAGATAAAATATCTCCTGGAAAAAGAACCTAACAGCTTTAGATCCCTTCCTGACCCTCCATCCTTTATTTAACATTGAGGAATCTGTATGGAAATGATACTTTACAGGTCATTCAGAGTAAGATTCGAGGCATAAATTAACAGGTCCTCAGGCTTCCCTGCAATGACGTTTTGATGTCCAAACCACAGAGAAGGACAGACCTGGTAGAATTTCCAGGAAGCCTCACTGTGGTCTCCACAGAAATCACCAAATCCCTCCTTGCTCAGGAGACCTCACTGCTGGTGCCTGCTGTTCTCTGGTTACCGATCCCCTCTGAGGCTCTCCAGCACACCAGGAGCCTGTGCTGCCCTTTGGCCTTGGCTGGCACACTGCCTGCTGCTCTTCCTTAGCCCTGAAACCAGCTGGGAAGTACCAGCCTTGCTCCATAACGTCCCCAGCACTCCAAGGGGTCCAGACCCAGCCTCTCTGAACAAATGGGGAAGCTATTACAACAACAAATAGTCACTTTCTCCTGATGAACCTACTTAGCCCTCAGTGTCAACTGCTAGAGCTGATTAAAACCAGGCAGAGGTCTTTACTCGGGCATGAACTGAAGACAGAGCAGGGATAGCAGAGGCGCCAGTCAGAATACCTGCCTTGCAAGACTAATTTTGGTGACCTGTGTTTATGGCTCTTCCACAGGAGCTGTGCGTAACAGCAGGGTGTTAGCTTTGCTAAAACCCAAGCCAAACACAGCCTCTGATTCTGGTCCAACCAGAATCGGGTCCAACCCAAAACCTTTTAAATCCTCTTTCTCCTAAGGGTCCAAAATCATTGGATGGGGCTGTCTGCTTAATAACACCACCACCTTGTGTGCTTTGGATGAGATACAAGCCACTCACCACATCAGAGCCCACGACTGGAGCGAGGGGACAGCATTACTCATGCCCTACTCTTCCTGTAGGAATGCTCCCACACCATGTGAGCATAGTGTTTTCTTATTTCATCCAGTTGAAGTTTCATCTCTTCCACACCGTTTTTATCCCTAAATTATTATTTACAACAGAATTCTATTTAAGATAGAATATGGGCTAAAGTTTCCCTATTATTCCTTGTTCTTTCAGTGCTACACAGGCAGACAGGCTCACATGAGACCTACTCCACTCCAAGCCAGCCTGGAGAACAAAACCAGAAACTCCTGGAGCCAAGCCAAACAGGAACACTCTAATTTCAAATTCTGGGCTCAATTTTAAAAACAAAGGTAAAAACCAAAGGTGGGATCAAGGCAGGTGAAGTTTAACTCTCATGGTGTCCCCATCTTACGAGCACCTACAGCACAAGGTTTAATTCTCTTTCTTGTGGATGTGTTGTCATAAATGATGGAAATGTTTGATATTTACATGCCAAGTTCACTGTCCACACCATTCAAACTAAACTACATCCTTGGACAATAAGTTCCATAATGAAACAAAACCTGAATTGAGATGATGATGATGGTGATGATAATAAAGATAATTCTGATGATGATAATGATGATGATGACGATGATAATGATGATTATAATAGTCATCATTATCATCTTTTTATGGGATCTCCTTCCCCTCTTGTTCATGTCATGGAGAGACAAGTGGAGGATTAGGAACAGATGATGTGACTAAGCCAGTGTTGCTGGAGCCGGGTGAGAGCACCTTGACTTGACCCCAAATGCAGTTCCCAGATCTAATCACTAAACCACAGAGGATGTCTGCGCCAGGAATGTTTAGTTTACAAGTCAAAACAGAGCCTAACTGCCAGCATCGATAGCCCATCCACTGGGTCTATCGCTACCATTTAATACATTATTCATCTCGATCTTGCACGACACAGGCCTTGAAATCAGAGCCTGGAGGCCATGAGGTTGGAGCAGAGCCAGCTCGGCAGGAGGGGTGAAAAGGCGAGGCTGGTAAATGGTAAAGCACCGTCCACACCCTCCTTTGCTTTCCTGAGTTCCTGCCCTGAGGGTGCCTCTCTCAGCTGCCAGCCCAGGTGGATTTGCATGGTCCAGGGGAGGCTGCTGCTTATCTGAGCCTGGCTTTGGGTGGTGCCATTATCGTGGAATCATAGAACCATTCAGGTTGGAAAAAACCTCTAGGATCATCAAATCCAATCCTTAACCGCCTATGTTCACCACTAAACCACTTCCCCAAGTGCCACATCCACATGACTTTCGAACAATTCCAGGGAGGGTGAACCAGACCCTGAGCTGCTGTGTCCTCTTGCCCTGCAACAGCAGACACCCAAAGCAGCCCATAAAACACTCACCTGAGCCCCAGTGTCTCACAGCACTGGTAGTTAACAGTAGCTAACAATAGCTAACCAGTAGTTAAACTCTTAACAGCAATTTTCTCCAAGCTATTCCTTAACTTCTTTATTCCTGGCACCAAAATGTGAGACTGGAGCATGTCCAGGACATCAAAGTCCATTTGAGAAATGGACACCTGTTAAGATCACCCAAGTACAGATTTAAAAACTCTTCTCTTCAAAGCCTGCCACTGTGGCAGTCCTGGCAACTCCTGTTCATATGAACATAAACCTCTGATTCTATCCAAAGCCAAAGGGCTGCCTCCTTCCATCCCTTCTGCCTCTGGAAGACACAGTGGCCTGCAGGGGAACAGAGCCATTTTGGCTGCCAGGCACTTAAATAATTCCTTGTGCTTGTTCTGAGAAAGGCCATCTCCATCCATCACTGCTTGATGGAGTTGATATGTGTGAAAGATCAAACAGGTTCCAGCACCAGGACTCACTCCATAAAGAGCAGAGCAGTGTCCTGCCAGCATTGTCACCTTGTGCTTATCTATAAAACGTTACATTTCCAGCAAGTTCCCACAGTAGGCAAGACGTGAGACGGCAGCTTCCCTCAGCCACACATCAGGCACAGCTTAAAACACATTCCCTCCCCTGCCTTTCACTCCCATCCCTACCAGGTAACATGATCTGTGTAGCTCCACCTGCTGCAAACCACTCGGGATCAGATTAAAAATCACATTTTTCTCTGCAGAGCTGTCAGTGTTCACCACGGCCAAAGGGCACCGGCAGCATTGACAACCCCTGCTCGGTCCCAGCTGCTCTGGGGAGGAGCTGTGCCGGTGCAGACCAGGGGAAGCTCTGGTCTGGAGCACCTCAGCATCCAAACTCTGGTAGGTCCTCAGGGCTGGTTGTTCACCCTGCTGGGACAGCATGGCGAGACTCTGCTCTCTGACTGCAGCCTAGGCTCAGGGAAAAGGGCTTTGAGATTGGGCTTCCAGACAGGAAACACTTTTTTCTTGTTGTAGGGAAGAACCTCTCAATGGAATTTTTCAGAGACAGCAACCAGAACAAAATCCAACCCTCCTGGTACCTCAGAATTTCACAAGGGTTCAGACACGATCAATGGAATTATTTCCCAAGGGCAGATTTATTGGACAAGTAATAATGTTCTATTTCACTCAGATCCCAAGCTCATCCGTATCTTTCCCCGTTGGACTGTCCCTCTTCACACAGCACAGCACCACACATTGATCCAAGGGACTCTGTGATTTTGTACCCCAGTCAAGGATTTTGAAGCCTGTCCAAGTTGAATCACAGCTCAAGCTCTTGAGTAAACATTTCAGTGACAAAAGAGAATTGTTAAACCCTTTGCTATGAACTACCATGTTAAAAAAAACTTTCATCATCTGCAAACCTCAATTTTCCTACCTGCAAGAGAAAGATGACAGGCTCTTGACTCCCTGGGTGTTTCTAGGATTAGACAATGTCTGCTCAACATTAATGTAGATTTTGGTGTTTTGTGTTATTGCTCCTGTCACATTACAGAAAGGTCAAGGAACACATTCCATGAGTCAGAGCCCTTCCACAGCGTTAGTGTAGTCCTCAGAGCTTAGCCAGGCTCTGTATTTGGATAAAGCCCACCACTATCCCACTCTTTAAAGATCCCAATGTACGTCAGAGTGGCAGCCCTTTCCTGTCACCGCCTCATCTCTATGTTTAGGATAACCAGCACTTGGAAGATGATGCTGAAATTAAAGCAGGGAAAAAAAACAAAGCAAAACCACATATACGGGGGGGTGTAGAAAAAGGGTAAAAATAAAGCACAATCCTCTCAGAAAAACTCAGACCATTAGAGAGAGTCTAGCCAGAGTCAAAAGGCAGGGAGAGATTACGTAGAAATGAATGTAGGGAAAAATGAGTCTCCCAGCTCTTCTTCTCCAGTTAGAAACCTTCAGCAAGAACCTCTTGCCAGCCTAGCACCTCATGTAAAACAGCACATTTCCAAACCTCTTTCACAAAGCACTTGGAAATATTGAGGACCTTATACATCCTCCAACAAAAATACAGACTTTTTCTGGGAAAAGCATTGATTCATTGATCCTGCAATTCTTACCTGGAAAACTCTTGCACTCCATGAACTGAAGATGGGGCTGCAGCCCTGATTCCCAGCACCCTGTCCCCTGGAGACATTCTCCTTGACTCACCAGCCGTCTGGGAAGTCTGCTGCCTTGTGATGGGAGAGCCCTGTTAACCAGCCACATCCCAGATTCTCTGAGCTCTCTGCCACAGAGCTCAAAGCTCAAAGCAAGCCAGCCCAAAGTCCTGAAAATGCTGACTTTAAACCAATCGAACTGCAGGTGGCAGGAAATTCCAACACACCGGAAGCAGGGTCAGGCCAGGCAAAAATCTCATCTGAGACTTTTTTCTCTCCTCACCCTTGGCCTTGAGTACTCCATCTCTGCATCCCTTATCTCTCGCTTTGCAACACAGATGCCCCATCTCCATTGCCAATACCCAAATTACGCACTGCAAACACCCTATATCCTCCAGCTCATACCACTGATCCCTAGATTCCTACTGTTCTTCTTCCTGTACTCTCTGCCATGTCCTTTCCTCT
Source organism: Pseudorectes ferrugineus (assembly GCA_008033365.1). Classification (NCBI taxonomy): domain Eukaryota; kingdom Metazoa; phylum Chordata; class Aves; order Passeriformes; genus Pseudorectes; species Pseudorectes ferrugineus. Next base: position 8,676 of record QWTY01044211.1, read on the forward strand.
TCCACACCCTCTCCTTCTCACCAAACCACTTCCACTGCTGATCAACACCCCAAATCACAGATACCCCAAGCCTACTGCACACTGAACACATTTCCAAAGTTCTTCTCTTCTGCAGATTTTCAGTACTTTCAGCTTGTGGCAGCTGGTTCAAGATGACCCACTGCTGGCCAACCACCCCACCCCCTGTGCTGGTCAGGAGGGCAATGTCAATGCATGACAGGATGCCAGTTCTGTGCCTAGGGCACAGGAGGGTGTTGAGGGGAAAGAACAACATGTTCAACACAACAGGCACAAAACATTGCACTGTGGACTGCGTGTTGCAGGGTCTGTGCTCCACTTGGAGCTTCCAGACTGCTGTTCAAGGAAATTGCCATCAATGTCAGCCTCACCACCACTATTAGACATCTCATCCGTGTCCAGGCCCAGCTTGAACCCATTTAACTTGTAACGGATAATGAGATAACAACATGACATGCAGCAGCTGAAGATTATTTAAACACCCATCTGGTACCTGTTATGCAGCATACGTCCTATTGTTGTATAGGAAATATATGCCACCTCCCTCCCACATGGAAAGGAGAAGATCTATAGATGTGTCTCATGCTACCCCTTCTTTTTGCACAGATGAGGTAATTCTCCTTCTCTGTGCTGTTTCTAGCATATCACTTTGCATTTTCCATCTGTGTTTTGGGAGATGCAGTCCTTTCCAGGCTGGTGAGACCTTGTGACAACACAGAAAAGTACAACGACAAAAAGTTTGCTCAGGACATCTCACCCCCTTCACACATCAGTCAGAAAAGACTCTGCCATGAAACCGATTCACTCTTTGCAAGACAGTGTGGCACTACCCTTTATCCCAGAGAGATTCAGGGATGACAGTCCACATCTGTGTTTGTTGGACCACACTGATTCTGCAGGGGAATGGTGAAATATCTGCTGAAGCCTGAGGTGAGCAAGGCAACCTGCTTACACTTTAATTCAGATGGACAGACGAGAATCTGCAGATCCCAGCTAAACAGCTTCATTTCTTTATCCAAACTCTTCACCTTCTTTTGTAGGATGACTTTGGCTGTTTTGCTGAAATGACCCTCATGGCTCTGGCTCTCTGTGATCCCTCAGCAGCCGTGGGCCGGGTTGTTGTGTATCCCAAGAAATCACGTTTCACAACACAAGTTGTCAGCTCTGCAGATGGGAGTCAACATTCCTCTGTTTTTCTCAATCATGACTCAGTGCTCTGCAAAAACTGTTTTCCCATGTAAATCCTGGACCAAACCCTGTGTCTGACACCCCATCTAGTGTTCAGCACGGACAGATGCAGAGGGGGTCGGTGCAGAGGAAAGAGGTGACTGGAGAATTCCCAGCATGTTCAGCGGTATTAAACCACCTTTATAAAACTTATCTGTCTCCAAGAGAGCTCGGAGAGAGCCCAGGCGACACGGAATCCTGCACATCCCACTGCCAGTTCCCTCCTCTGGACTCTCTGCAGCCTCTGGGTGTCCAAGTGGAGATGGCAGCTGGAAAGCCCTGGAAACGCAGCTCCTTCGGTGACTGGCAGCCCACCCTTGGAGGACACCTGGGCAAACCCAGGAATGAAATCCACTCCAGCCTTGGAATGAGGAGCCAAGAGTCTAAGCTATGCTCACCTCAAGGCTCCGTGGCAGCTGACAGCCTGGATTCTCTCAAAAGAGGGAACAACGGCACTTCCTGGCTGCTCGGCAGTCGGCAGCACTGGGCGCTCTTGTCAATGCAGTCATCAAATCTTGAGCAGCAATTTTGAATACTACATAACGCTGCTCAGTGTTTTTCCAATGAGATTTTAAAAATAAAATGGAAATTACTGAAAAGGGCGTTTCACAGTTTTTTTTCATTTAAAAAAAGTGTCTGCTGAGAAAACAAACCATTTTTCGGTGTCTGTCCTTCTTTGCAAACACGCTTTCTGGGTGGTGGGGAGATAGTGAAGTTGTCAGGACAAAAAATCTGCTCTGAGAACTTGTTTTAATACAGCAGCTTTCTGACACGTTCAGTGCTGCGAATTGCAGACCCCCAGGCAGTGTACGGAAATCCTCCGGCTGTGTGATGTTATGTGCACAACCACTCGCGATTAAGCCCAAAACAAGCATTTCTGTGTTCTCCGTTAATCACCAGCCCAATTAACACCTTGGTTAAGATGCAGAGAGGTTCCAGTCCTCCTTCCATCAGAGCTGGGATTGTTCTAGTGAAACTCTCACTCGGCCTATGCAATGCTCTGTTCACAACACTTTCAGTTCTCCTGGAGCAGCGTGATAAGTCTGTTAACTCATTAACACCTCCAGCTTACAGGAGACTTGGCTTCCAGCCCCTTCAGCAGCCCCAGGCTCCACGCTCCAGGAAGTTTTTCTGCAGTTTCTGTTTTGGTTTCTTTTCCTGCTGAGCCAGGCTGGCGCTCAGCTCCCACCATGAAGCTCCTAAAGGCTGCTGCAATCTTTTTTCTTGTGCCCACTCTGACGCCGGCTTTTGACCCTCTCAGCACTTCAGTCGTTGTGGGAAGTGCTGCCATAGCTTGGCATCTCTTCTCCTCTGACTCCTGGTTCAAGTGCCGCTTCCAGGAGTGCTGCAAAAAGAATGTCACTCTGAACTTCGGAGGTAAGGCAGTGCAAGGGCACATGGGGACAAGCTGGTGTTCCTTCCCGGGGTGGTGAGAGCTTCCTTTGGTGGGATTGTGGAAAATAAGGGTTACCACCCACGGTGGCTCTACAAGGCAGAGGCTGCCCTAACCTAGTATTCCTTATCCCGCAAGAAGTTGTGTACTCTGCTTCTCCAGCAGTACTGGAGCATTTTCCTTGCTGGTTTCTTGGTTTATATGGGCAAAAATGGGCGGCTGTACTGGTTTATGGCACCATCAGGGCAGCACATGCCATTGATAGACCACATCAATGTGTATAAATATCTAAAGCAGGGGTGCCAAGGTGAATCAAGCTCTCCTTGGTGGTGCCAAGGACACGAGTCAACAGGCAGGGAACACAGCTTGGGAAAATTACTGAAACTTTACATTTTGATAAACTAACTCTGATATGCCTCAATGAACAAAGCCTGAGAGACAAATATGTATAATTAGGTTGAACACCTGGAATGTAGACATTATGGACCACAAGGAAATTTTGTAGAAACCGTTTTGTCGGAGACTAGGAAAGACTCAGTTTCTGCCTTGTAAAATCCCTACCGGGGAAAAAGATACTAAAAAGACTAAAATTATGGACTAATTAGCAGAGGATAGAAATCAATAACCAGTACAGGGTAAAAGAGTAATTAATGAAAGAAAATTATGTAATTTAGAACCGATGAGCAATAATTTCTTTGCTTGTTAAAAAGGTATAAATAAGTGAAAAAATTTTGTCTGTGCGGAGGCTGCAATTTGGTCGGCGTGGCCAGCATAAAGCAACGCCTTCCTCGCTAACACTGAAAAGCCGGTATTGGAGGGTTTAATTTACCCGGCGGATTTAGTAACCAGATGATGCGCTGCGGTCCCTGCCATCCTCCCCATGCCGGGATTCGGGATCTCCGCCCTGCCCGTCCCTTTGCCCGGCACAAAGATGGCGGCGGCCCCTCACGGGGCGGGGTCGCGCGGCCGCGCAGGCGCGATGGGCGCGGTGCGGGAGCGCGGGGCCGCCATGGCGCGCTCGGTGCCGCTGCTGTGGGTGCTGCTGCCGGGGCTGGCGGCGCTGGAGCCGCTTAGCGTGGGCCTGGCCATCGGCGTGGCCTCGGCGCTCACCGGCTACCTGTCCCACCCCAGGTTCTACTGCAGCTACGTGGAGTGCTGCCCCCGCGCCGGGCAGCGCCTCAACGCCACCGGTACGGCGGGGGCGGGGGGCGGCCGGGCTGCCCCCGAGGTCGGCCGGTCACTGGGCAGCGCGCCCCGGGGCGTGCGCGGTGACCGGCTGTGCTGAGCTGTCCCTCTCCCCGCAGCGCTGAAGGCGCAGCTGGACAACAGGCTCTTCGGGCAGCACCTGGCCAAGGACGTGGTGCTGAAGGCGGTGCTGGGCTTCAGCAACAACCCCAGCCCCAAGAAGCCGCTGATGCTGTCCCTGCACGGCTGGGCCGGCACCGGCAAGAACTTCCTCAGCCAGATCCTGGCGGAGCAGGTCCACCCCGCTGGCCTGCGCAGCAAGTTCGTCCATCTCTTCCTGGCCACGCTGCACTTCCCCCACCAGGACCAGGTCAAGCTCTACAAGGTGAGGAGGGGCACGAGGTGACCCGGTTACCCCCAGTCGGTCCCCCAGCAGGGGGGTTGTCCTGCACATCTCCCCCAGGTTCCTACTGGGATGAGCTCAGTTGATCAGAGCATGATGCTGATAATGCCAAGGTTGTGAGTTCGATCCCTGTATGGGCCATTCACTTTAAAAGCTGGACTCGATGATCCTTGTGTGTCCCTTCCAACTCAAAATATTCTGATTAATATTGCTGACAGCTGGAGGTGTGCAGCTGGGTATTCCAAAGTTGATGCTTAAGAGAGACGGAAGGGGAGGTTCATGCAAGAAGTAGGAGGCACCAAAAAGCCGAGAAATCAAACCCGAGACAGTTTCCATTTCCTAACGCTGTCCTCTCACTGATGCCATCTGCTGATTTCCGTGCTCGCTGCAAGGAGAGTTTGTCGTTCCGGCTGCATTATCCTGGCTGTCCGGGATGGAAGGAACCTTCTCCATAGCCCCCACGGGGCCGTGTTTTGTATTTATGGCTGAAACATTGTTGATAATGTTGAGAACACAGTGGTGTTTTGGCTATAACACAACAGTGCTTGCACAGCTTCAAAGCTTGCTGGTTTTTCCCACTCATATCGAGCAGGCTGGGGTGGGCAAGAGATGGGGAGGGGACACAGTCTGGACAGCTGACCCCCGTTGGCCAAAAGGATATTCCATACCACATGCTGTCATGCTCAGCCGTAGAAACGGGGGTTGAAGAAGGAAAAAGTGGGGGAGCATTGGTTTGCAAGGTGGTTGTTGCTCTAGCTCTGGCTGGACATTGGTCTGCATGTGTTGGGTGATTCCCTTTGCTTGTTTTTTTCCTCTCTCATTCACCAGCCAGTGAGTGTGGGATACTGAGATTTGACAGCTTGTCCCCAGAATCTGTCACATACAAGAATCTTGCAGTACATCCAGTAAAGACCTTGTTTTTCAGTGGCTTTCAACCTCTTGTTCCAGGAACAGCTGCAGAACTGGATTCGAGGCAATGTCAGTGCCTGTCCCTCCTCTGTCTTCATTTTTGATGAGATGGACAAAATGCATCCAGGTGTCATTGATGCCATCAAGCCCTTCTTAGACTATTACGAGGAGGTTGATGGGGTGTCCTACAGGAAAGCCATCTTCATCTTCCTCAGGTCTGTGGCACCAATTTCTGTCATTTTGAGATACTGAATGTTTATTTATTATGATAATGATGTTTCTTGGGGACCTCGTTCAAAGAACAGCAAAAAAAAAATGCTCTGGAGGGAAGCTTCTCTGCGCAAAGATAGTGGGGAGCGCTCTGAACTTGTGCCTGTGGCTGTAGTGGAGCAGGTCTGATGCTGTGCATGGCCACTGCAGCGTGCTGAGCTTGTGAATCTGGCCCAGAGCACAGGACATAAGAGAGTTCACATTTTGGGATGGGTGCACCAAGTACTGGACCTTGCTGGCATGGAGTTAACTATCTTCAGAGCAGTTGGTTTGGTGCTGTTTTGGATTTGTGGCCATGGGAGTGTTGATAACACACCAATGTTTTGCCCATTTCTGGATGCTGCTTGCAAAGCCTCAAGGCTTTTTCCCACAGTAGGCTGGGGTGGGCAGGAGGATGGGAGGGGACACAGCTGGGACAGCTGACCCGAACTGCTCAGGGGGATATTTAATACCGTGGAATGTCATGCTCAGCAATAAAAACGGGAGGAGAAAAAAGTGGGGTTTCAGCTTTAAGGTGATGGTTCTTCAGCATTCTCCTGGGCATTGGTCTGACTGTGGGGGTGGTGAGTGATTTCCTTAGTCTTCCTTGGGTTTTTTTTCTCCTCTTTTTTCTCCTCCTATTAAACTATCGTTATCTTGACCCACAAGTCTTCAGACTTTTGCTCTTTCTATTTTCTCCTTCCATCCCACTGAGGCAGGAGGAAGTAAGCAAGTGGCTGTGTAGGTGCTTGGCTGCTGGCTGGGGGCAACCCACCACACGCTGATGGCTACTTAAAGAACTGGAGACTTTCCCTAAATTTTGGCGTACAGGATTCTTTTTGTGATTTCTTTTGATATCAAGGAGATTAGCAATATGTGTAAGTGGCTGCAAAAGAAATTCTGGTTCAGTTGTGTCTGTATTCCACCACTGTACATTTTTCTTTTATGATCAGCAATGCAGGTGGTGATTTAATTAACAAAGCAGCTCTTGACTTCTGGACAAGTGGAAAGCGCAGGGAAGATATTCAGCTGAAAGATCTGGAGCCCTTGCTCTCTGTGGGAGTCTTCAACAACAAGAATAGTAAGTCACTTTGCCCCAAAAATGGGAAATTCATTCCTCAGTGGCTGAGACAAACTGCTTTGTGAAGTCAGCCTGGCCTGTGGATCCTATCATATGCAGGATCAAGTTTAGAGAAACTCCTTCTTAGGATTTTTTTTTTCCCCCTAATTTATCCAGGTGGGCTGTGGCACAGCAGCATCATTGACAGGAACCTTATTGACTACTTTGTCCCTTTCCTGCCCCTGGAGCAAAAGCATGTGAAGATGTGTGTCAGGGCCGAAATGACAGCCCGTGGCTATGCTGTGGATGAGAAGATTGTTCAGGCAGTGGCTGATGAGATGACCTACTTCCCCAAGGAGCAGAAGATCTACTCTGATAAAGGCTGCAAGACTGTACAGGCCAAATTGGATATTCACGAAGACCTTGTGATGAGAGATATGAAATCCAGGGGTTGATTTCCCCTTTGAGTCTCCAAAGCACTTTCAGAGCTTTTGGAAATCTGTGTATTTGCACTTACACTTTTTTACTGTTGCAGGGAGTATGGTGAAAATACCAGAGTGAGCTGTATGGGCTTGGTAGCTTTTTTGTGTGTTTGGTTTTGGGTTTTTTTTAACTTAACATAGAATTGGGAACTTAGAGATCATCTAGTGCCACCCTCTGCCATGGGCAGGGACAGTTTCCACTGAATCAGGTCACTCATAGTCCCATCCAGCCTGGCTTTGAAGCACTGTTCATCTCTGAACTGGCTGGTATCCAAATGTTGCCCCCTTTAGTTTTTTTTTAATCTATAGAGAATTTCTAGTGTGACACATAGCACTGCATAAAGCCTCTCCTGCTTTATTCTTCCAAGTGCTGGGATTAAGTATTTAATTCCTCTTTCCACATAAACTAGACTGGAGCAAAGGAAAACAGAGGAATTTTTCCAGGTAGTCATACTCCCTTCCATGTACATGGTTCTGTTCACATTCATAGTGAAACGGAGGGATGTGTGCTGTGTTCTGAACTATGATCATGGCTGCAGGGGTGAACTCCTTGGTGCATTGCAGTAAGAAGATGATATGGTAGAAATGGTAGGCATCATCCTACATCTCCTAGTACAGTAATATGGAAAGTCATTATGAGCTCCTAGAAATCTGTTACTAAATAATAAAGAGAGGGCAGGGGAAGAGGAAGTAAGATTGCCCCATGTTTCTTCGGGGAAAAAGAAATTATTAAAGAAACTTTATATTCTTTAAAGGGGCTAAGTAAATTTGTGACTCCAGGTCTTCCTAAACTGAGGGACCCATCTGAGGGATCTGTTACAACATACTAGGCCAGTCTTGTCTGCTTAAGCAGAAAAATCTCTCATGAGGATTTGACTGTTGCAGGTTGTCAGGGTAATCTGTGTGTGGCTCCTGGGCCTGAAGTCTGTAAGGTCTTTAGTAGTCCCTCCCCGCTGCTCCTAATGGTCAAGGTGTGGATAATGCTATTCTCACCTTGCTTGGAAGACACTTGGATGGAAGAAATTATTTTTAATAGTGTATTTTTATGCTGAAGTGTAAGCAACAGCAACAATCCTATACCTCACTAGTTAAGTATGTTTTACAGTAGCTTTTAACATTAAAGAATGCCTGTGTGAAAGGGTGAGTGATGAGTTAAGAAGCTGGGAAAGATCGATTTAACCTTCACCCAGTGGGGAGGCTGGGGTTTAAACGCTGTTGCAAGCTTTAACTCTTAGTCTCCCATGACTTGTGTATCGAATGTTGTAATGCAAGACAGAAGTGCCTTTCACTTTGTTGATCGTACTGTGGTTTTAAATTGGTACAAGGGATGGGGCTGTTTTTGTGTTGCATCACCTATTCCCTCAATTGTTCTTAAACTTCCTTTAAGAGGTGATGCTAAATTATAGGTCTCATTACAATTATGTTAATTCAAATTACAACAGAGAGTTTAGCGCTCATGTTAAGCTCTAAATTAAGTGTTGATTGCCTTTTACAGCCCCACTGGAGTTTGTCAAACGTTGGCAAACTGTTCACACTGATGCAATCTCCAGAGCCAAACACTAGCAAGCCATTAACCTTGGGACATTGGACTGTCACTTTTCAGTGTGATGTTTTACCTACTAACTGATTTACTCGTAGTTGTATATGCTGCATTCAGTTTCACTTACTCCAAAAAGAAAATATTTGTGCTATTTCAAAACACTAAATACTACTGTGCTGCAGTTGGAATAAATCCTAAGTTACTTCTTCTCTTTTGGTTAATCATTTTCAGCTATAGGAAAGTACTAGTTTATGCAGTTTGCAACCAGCTGCACTGCACATTTCTGTTACACTTCCTTTATAAGTGTGGGGCAGCTGTTGGCAGCAGCTCACGCCTCACTGAAGGGTCAGTTGTGAACCACGTGTTGTGCTCTAAGGATGCACCAGGAAATGTCAGGGAGCTGCCTGCGAAGCACAGGCTCTGCTGTTCACTTGGACTTCACCACTCACGGGATACCTGAGCTGCTTGTCCCTTCCTGGGCACACCAGGCTCTGGGGCCAGGCTGCCTCTGGCTGGCAGGACAGCAGCACTTCCTATTTCAGTGTATTTAAACCACGGCCTCTGATTTTATGAGCACAGTGTGAGATCTCAGAACACTCCCTGCAGAAAGCTGAACTAAAGCAGCAGCTGCTTGTACTGGATTCTGGTAAGAACAGAATTCACTCTTGGGACTGCTCAGATCCTCTCACCTGGCCAATGGACTGTTTCTCTGGGCAGCAGACCTTTCCCCCATGACCTCTTCCTTTAAGTTTTCTGATCCAGTCTTAAATGGCCTATTAAATAGAATAATGGCCAAAGTTACCCAGTCACAGCAAGAAAGAGTGAGGACCTTAGCTCTGAAACCATGCAGGGGAGGAATAACAACAGGATCAGAAGGATCAAATCTGGGAGTGATTTCAGGCACAGGTATGTCTTTTACCCAGATGGCACTGCTCCTGGCCAGGTCTGCAGAACAGAAGAGAGATTAAACAGAGGCAGTCTCCACCCTTTCCCTGTCATTCCTACTCTCCAGAGGAAGCTTCCGTCTACCCTGGGCCATTCAGGGCTGTGATACAATGAAATACTGGCTCCCAACGTATGTCAAATGCTTGTATTGATGCTGCTGCACTGGCACACAAAGCAGAACTAAGATAGTTCTGGAAAAGCCACAAGGCTGCTTGGTTGTACTGATTCTCTTGAGGAGAAGGTACCAGACAGCAGTACAAGTTTATTACATCGCCTTTTTTCCATTACCCAGTTATTTGCTATAATCACGAAGTCAAAGAAACAGATAAATACCCGAGTTCAAAGCACTCATTTGCTCTCAAATACTAGGATTGATAATTTGCATAGCACACACCTTCAGAGCTATTGGACAGTTGGAGCCTCACTGGCCCTTTTTTTTCTCCCCTTGCAGAGAAAACTCCAAGATGCTGCCACTGAAAACGTGGGTGGCTTCAAACAGAGCCTGCAGTGTTCACGCAGTGGTACCACAGTGGGAGGAGGAGATGAGCAGCAGGGTTTTCACTGGTCTCTACAAGACAAGTTCATCCTTATTGAGCACACATACACCTAGGAAGTCTGCCTCTATGAAAACCACACAAGTGTAATTAGTATAAATGGTCCAGAAGTGAAGTTTCCACTCCAAGCTTGATTTGTTTCACCAGATACCAGAGTCACATCTCCTCCTATCTCTGCCCTTTGAACTCCAGAAGGGAGATACCTGTACTCAAGCACAGCTTGAACAGCCAGGAATGCAGTGTGCTGTTCCTCAACATGGAGTAAATTTGTGCAAAATTAGTATCAAATCACTGAATGCAAAGACCACCAGAAGGTAGCTAAGAAATACATTTCTGATGAGAAAAGTTTATTTTGAACAGCAACTGGAATGAAAACACCTCTGCAGTGCTCACATTCCGAAACAAGTCTGACACCCTTCGCAGTAACTTCAGTGGACCCATTTTATGAGTTATTTTTCTTCCCAATACCTTCAGATCTGCCTCCATCCCTGCCTCAAAGGCACACAGTATGGTGAGAAGATGAAAAAGGGAAACCCCTGCAAGCCGACCCCTGAATTCAACATGTAAGTGAAGAAGAGAAATCTCTTTTCAATTTCCATGGTGTAAAATTTAATCTGTACACATTTCCCATGACGTTGCAGCCTTTCCATGAAGCTGACTCACCACTCCCAGAGCACAGCTCTCCCTCCTGAGATCACTCCTGGGAGAGCCTGCTGTGGGCAACTTTATACATAAAAACTAATCAAAAATAGGAACTAAGTACACCAGTGTGGCATTTAAGGATTTTAACTCACTTCCTTGTAATATTAAGTCTGCTCTCTGAACACTATTCACAACAAAGAGTTTTATATTCTTGGTTTGACACATAGGAGACCAAATTATACCTCTGTTTTGAAAAAGACAATGGCACTGTATGATATTGGATAAAAGAGCCCAGATTTTTTAATTCTAGGATCCCCCCTTATCTTTACTGGGTCCAAGCTGTTGAAGGCAAAAAGACACATATTCTATTTTTAATGCACATTCCCACACAGGACCAATGAAGGCTTTCAGAGACACAGGAACTTTGATTAAAATTCTCAATATTGTCTAGAGATCATCCACATCAGAGCGAAATCGAATTAAAATTAGGTCATAGTCTCAGTCCTTCTATACCTGTCAAGAGTCTGCCAAAGAGTTCCGATGATTGACACATGATTGAAGGAGTCTCGAGCCCTGCCAGATCCAGGAATTCCCAAAGCAGTTCCTTCTTACCTTCACGGCACAAGGCTGAAGCACTCAGGAGCTGTGACTGGTGACGAAATAAAAATGCAGAGGCACTGCAGCCTATTTACACACCAGTTACAAAATAGTGTTCCTTCCTTTAAAAAGTACTTAGAAATGAAATGTCTCAGGTCCCCCACTTCGTGATTAAGTTAAATTTGCTTCTTTGCAGGTTGTAGCAATAAAGCATTAGAAGTCATAATAATAATCCAGCTTTGCATCCACAGTTTTACATCCTTTATCTGAGTAAATTCTCTCCTCTCTGGGGAAGTAGGTCATCTCGTCAGCTATCCTGCTCACAATGTCTTCATCCACAGTGTAGCCACGTGACTCAATCTCAACCCTGACACACATTTTCACATGTTTGTATTCCAGAGGCAGGAAAGGAATAAAGTAGTCAATGAGGTTTCTATCAATCAAGGTGCTGTGCCAAAATCCACCTGCAAAGGGAAACAGGTTTGTTAGTACATCTCTAGTTAAACACTACCACGGGTTCAATGGGAGCAAGGGGCAGATCACAGCTAAGAATCCATCTGGTATTTTAGGGGTCTATAATGCACAAGTCAATACAAGCCCCTTCTCATGTTACTTTGTGCATAAAATTTTGGACAGACACATAAATATGGTCCTTTAGGCTGAATGAATAAATTTTGACTGTGCTTGAGCCTTGCTCTCCAGGTGGTGGTCTCATACCTTTCCCTCTCTCACCTAGAGAGGGACAGATTTTCTCTTATCAGCGCTTCCAGACCAGTTTTCTTATTCCTTTTCTTGGAGCTTACATCTAAACTTTTTAAGAAGTACAGTGAGTTTGCTTCCAATGCTAAATTTAGAGCTTCATTGTGTTAAAACCCCTTTTCACCAGAAGTCCTGTGTGAGGAAACCTATGAAGCACTTCCCCCAACACATGCAGTCCAACAGGCAGCAAACAGGCTGGTGGCCAAGGTGCACCCAGAGCTCCTCAATCTTCACTCATCATGGGAGCCAACTGCAGGCCCCAGAACTGCATTCTTGCTCCTCACAAGCCAAAAACTGGAGGCCGCGTCAAGAAGAAACCATAGCTTGTAAAAATGCAGCTAAATGCAGCCCATCCCTTTTGTGTAACTTTTACCACCTCAAAAGCAATCCCAGTTTTACTCACTATTTCTGTTGTTGAAGACAGACACAGACAGTGCATTTTGGATATCTGTGAGCTGGATATCTTCCCTTGTCCTCCCATTTCTCCAGAAATCTAGTGCCACCTCTGTTATCTTTTCAGCTCCTGCATTGCTAAGTAAAGAGAAAACAGAGATTGTAGCTCAGGGTAGTTTTAAAAGTTGAAGTTACGAAGTAAAAGCACAGAGTGTACAGAACAGCAAACCTGAGAAGCCACTGTTTACCTGAGGAAGATGAAGATGGCTTGTCTGTAGGACACCCCATCCAGCAGCTCATAGTAGTCCAGGAAGGGCTTGATTGAGTCAATGAGTCCTGCGTGCATTTTATCCATTTCATCAAATATAAAGATTGACCGGGGACAGATGCTCACATTTCCCCGAATCCACAACTGCAACTGGTCCTGAGTGCCATAAAAATGAAAGATGCTGAAAGAGTTTGTGTTGAAAAGACAGAAAATATAGCACTTTCTGTTTATGGAACCTTGTCCTGAAGGAGTTATTTCAGTGATGTCATTTTTATAGCTTTGGCTTCTTGACTAAAACATGGTTAAAAATGGTAAATGAAACCTCAACAAAATCTCGTGCTGGTTCTGAAAAATCTTAAGACACCAAGAGACAGGATGGGACAAGCAGGAATTCTCCTAGATATTCCTATAAAAAGCAAAAATGAAAGTGCACAGTAGGACAAAAAATGGGTCCCACCAAGGAACAGCCACACAAAGCCAAGCCCTGACAAGCCAGATGATGACTTTTGGCAGCACTTTGGTCTAAACATCCTTAATATAAACAGTATTAAATTTGCTACCTGGCAGCAGCAGTGAGAAATTGCACCTGCAGTCACTAACAGAAGCAGAAACAAAATTTAATTCTCTGTATTTTAATCAATCTGAAGTTAAATTAAGACAATGACAAGTCCTTCTTAAAACACTGCTGTCCAGAAAGGCTAATGCTTTATTGCATTGAAAGATTCTCTCACTTAAGCATTGCGTTTTTCTCTTGAGTATTACATTCAAGATCAACAATGCAGCAATTGGGGGGAAAAGGGTTGATGTGCTGGTAGATGAATGAGAAATAACTGTTCTGACTATTTTCAATGACTCATCACTTTTCTGTTTACTCTACTCAGTTCCTGAACTGCAGGTGTATTGGGGATAAGCAGCAATACTTCCTCCTACTGCCTTAGGCAGCAAATTTCCCAAGTGTATTCACCTCAAAACAAATGCAGAAAAGCATCATTTTATTTCAAAACAGCTCAGTTAAAAGAAGGGGGGAAATAAGTCGTAAAAGAGGAAGTCTATTTCCTCCATTTAGAAATCAGGTTTGTAGACCATCCTGTTCCAGTTTTTAACATATACAAACTGAATATCAGCATGCAGTACTACAAGACAGTGGTACTCATTCAAACTGTGCTGTGAACAAAGAACAAGAAAACCCATAAAACACATCTGAGCTACTGCTCCATGCTATCTCCCTGCCTACAGAACTCACACAATTCCAAATACATTTATCTGTATCTTTCTGGCAGCAGAGTATTTTGTGATTTTGCTTTACAGATGGGAAATGGATCCTTAGAAAATTAAATAACCTGCTCAGTGTGCAGTAGAACAGACAATGATGCCTCAGAGAGCCAGTGCCAGCTTGCCACGGTGCCTGACAAACCTGGGGGTCACCGGGTTGTTTCCCAGAGTCATGAACTATTTGGATTTTTGCAGTGCCCACCAACATATCACCTAACCAGGAATCAGTAAGTCAGTCCCATCTCTAAGCAAAATGCAGAATGAAAATTAAACCATATCACTCTTCCCCTAAAGAGAGGCTCAAAACACACACAAAAAACTTTACATTCACGGGAAAAGCAATCCTGATGGATGTTAGGATCTACATAGTTCTGTACAGAAGATTCCAAAACTGGCATTGCATACATGTTACTGCATAAAATAACATCTAGGTCTGTAGCACTTATCATGCTATGACATTTATAACTCATTGCAGCACAGCTCATTCTTACCTTGTAGAGATTGATGCTGTGAGCGTGAGGAAAGTGTAAAGTTGCCACGAACTGATGGACATATTTACTCTGCAGACCTCTTTTATAAATGCTTTCGGCGACGATCTTACTGACAAAGTTTTTGCCTGTTCCAGTCCACCCGTGCAAGGAAAGCGCGAGAGGCTTTTTGGCGTTGGTGTTGTTCAAGAAGCCCCTTACGGCTTTTACAACCACCTTGCTCACCAAGTGCTGCCCGAACAGCTTCTTGTCCAAATTCTCCCGCAGAGCTGCATGGAGAGACCACACTGTCAGCGGCGGGGAGCGGGCCGGACGCGGGGTCACCCCGCCCGCTGTGGCGGCCGCCAGCCCCGGGCAGGGGGCAAAGGGCCGGCCGGGCTGGAGCGACGGCCCACGGGAAGGCCCCGCGGGCTCTGCCCGGCTCCCGGCGCCGCCGCTGCCCCGGCGCCCTCCCGCGACCTCCCCTCAGCCCCATCCCGGTCCCGCACCGGCGGCGGCGCGCTGGTCGTGCCGATGCAGGCAGCACTCCCTGAAGTAGCAGTAGAGCCGCGGGTAGGAGATGAAGCCGGTGAGGGCCGAGGCAGCGGCGCCCGCGATAGCGAGTCCCAGGCTGATGGGCTCCACGGCGCCGGCCGGCGTGAGGAGCGGCAGCAGCACCAGCGCCAGGGCCGCCCGCAGCACGCCCCGCCGCAGCTTCATTGCCTGCCCGGCCCCGCCGTCCTGCCGCCGCTTCCGCCTCTCGGCACCGCTTCCGCCGCCGCCATCGCGGGTGCGGGGAGAGGCGGGGCTGGCGCTGAGGGGCGGCCGCCATGTTTGGGCGGGAACAGGTAGGGACAGCGCTGAGGGGCTGACGGGCCGCCGCCATGTTTAGGCGGGCAGCCGTCGCTATGGGCAGCGGCAGGCAGCCCCGCGTAGTGGAGTTATTAAATATTACACTCTGTGGCTGTATCTCCGGGTGTTAGAAGAGAGGAATCAAAGAACCATCATGGTTAGAAGCGACCTTTAACATCATCATGTCCAACCGTCCATTCAGCACTGCCACTGTAACCCCTAAACCACTAAAACCCACATCACCCAGTGCCACATCCAGATGCCTCTTAAACACCTCCAGCAATGGTGACTCCACCACCTCCCTGGGTAGCCTATTCCAAAGCCTGAACAGTGAAACATTTGTTTCTAATATCTAATCTAAATCTCCCATCTCAGTTTAAAGCCACCCATTCAGGGGATCCTCCCCTGACCTGCACAGGGCACAGTATCAGGGGCTAACTTGCCCCTGGCCTGGCACAGAGATTCTTCCCCTTTTCTGAGAAAAAGTAAAATCTGAGGTTGTCCCTCCCCACCCTGGAGTTGTCACTTCTGAGTGATGGGACAACCTGGCCATCAGCACCACCAAAACCCACAAACCAGGAAAAAAACATCAGCATGAATTCCAGAAGAAAAAATGCTACGGTAACTTAAAAAACACTTTTACTATTTTCAAGTAACAAATCTTCACTACAAGTACCCACATTCCGCTTCTGGGGAAGACATGTGGACAAGAAGACAAGCTCCCAAGAGCTTTACATTTACAAAGCAAACAGCATTGCTGCTTTTAAAGGATCTCTTTTTTTTTTTAAGTATTTTTTTAAGATGGTGAAAAGAAAAATCTATAAAAGCCAAATTGTTTTCTCACTAAAAAATGCCAACCATGAAAGCTCATTTTCCATTACAAAACTTCATTTATAAGAACATAGTTATATACAAGGTTTCACCAACCAGAGTTCACAATCACCTGCAAACTGATTCACTACAAGATCACAGAGGAAAAGCTTCATAGGTAACATCAGCATGTGAAGGTTGTGACTCTTCCCAACATCCATCGCAGGTCACTGACACAAAATCCTTTATTAGTGGAAAATAGAACAACTCCAAAGGCTTCAGTCCACATTCATCAGTATCGTCTGTTCATCTTCTTGAACTTCTCATAGTGATAATCATCTGTGGCTTTTTCATTGAGGGGACGTTTGCGATTTGGAGGAGACCCTTCAAAAGAAAGGGAAGGAAATTTTATATCCCTGTCCTTTCGCAGGAGACATTTCCTGAACTCTGCCACCTCCCTTAGACAGCCCCTCACTATGTGAGGTTATTGCCTTACACCCTTTGCTATTCCAGCTTCCACCAAACCCTTGTCAGACAGCTTTGCCAACACATTTCAGTTGGGACCTTCACCACTCCACCCCTGACCATCTCCACAGACATCCTCCATCCAGAGGGTTTCAGGTGTGATCCAGTAGTGCAACAGCCAGCTCTCTTGGACTTGGATTGCTCCACTCCCACTACCTCAGGGCACTCAGAGAAGAGGAGGTAAGCAGAGCCAGATCGTTCCTCTGTCCAAGACCTCTGGAGAGTTTTAGTATCTCCTTACAACCATTCAGATTTGGAACTTACGCTCAGGTTCTGGCCTCTCCGTGTCCCCCACTCTCAGTGGACGGGGCTTTGGCTCCTCCTTGTTCCTTCGCACTGGTGCATTCAGCTCCTCATGATAAACTGCAAGAAGGAAAACATCAGATAAGGAATGTTATCTGGAGCACTCTTATCCAGATGGATAAATTTCTATGGTCTTTGTTATAAGTGATCTTTACCAGAAACAACAGAAGCTCAGAACAACCCTTCTTGCAATTGGTTTCTATGGATAATTAGGCAAGATGGGGCACAGCAAATTTCAACAGTACTATTTCAAGTGGCCCAAACACTCTTCACTTCCATCAGAACACACCAACCTGATTCCCATCAACCCTGTAAGCATGGAAGGACACAGCAGAAGGCTGCCTTTCCTTTACATGTCTGCAGCATCAAAGGATAACACAGAAATTAATTCCCTTCTCCTGTCCAATAAGGTCTGTGTTTGCTTGGCCACCTGGCTGCTCTGGCAGCCTACAAACTGGAGTCTCTCCATCATACACTGTCATTTCCAGCACACAAGGCACAACTTAAAGAAAACATCTTGAAATTTATGAGGCAGTGTCAGCTGGGAGTTCAGAAGGCCCAGCCATGAGAAATACATCCTTCTCCTTGCCGATGGGCAGAAGAAAAAGACCAGGCCAGATGGGGTCTATCTGAGCATCCCAGGAAAAGCAATCGGACACGCTGATACATGGACTAATTCCTCTGTCCCAGCTGGGTCAGGAGAGACACTTAAGACTTACATCTGTTGTGCTGGACATAATTAACAGCCATGTTGGTGGGAACAAAGGAAGTTTCGCTGTCTTTCTTTTTGTTCTGCTGCTCTGCCAGCAGCTTGGCCTTGGCCTCTTCAGTTGAGATGATGTTTTTTATTTTTGCACTAGAAGAAAAACAAAAGAAAAAATACTCAGTCATAGTTAGAAAGGGTAGCAGGCACAGAAGTGCTAAGTGGGTGGATTTGGAGGATAGTAATAGCACTGCTGTGCCATCTGATGTAGTTTTTGAGAGAGGAGGCAGCGCTACAGAAACAGACACTTGGTTTCAAAGGCAAAATGGAAGCTCCCATCTTTGTGCATCGCTTCAGTGCGGGGCACAAAGGGGTCCTGCAGAAAGCTGCTGGGGTCAGGTCACAGAAGTTAAGAGCCGTTTCCCAGAGGTCCCGGGATGGAGCTGCACTGAGTCCTGGGGCTGTGTAGGACGGGCTGTGCTAGTTACCACACCAATCCAGAACAAGGCTCAGTCCCACTCCACCCCAAACTGAGGCTGTGTAATCCAGCCATAGTGCTGCTCTGCCAACCAACAGCTGCTCATCCTGGCAATCCTGGCCATCACCCATAGATCTGTGAAACACATACTCAATTCCCAGGTCCACTTCAGGAATGCCGCTCAGCATCTGGTTGGACAACATCTCCTCAGTCTTCTTGGCAGAGGAGACACGGATGTTCTCTGGCAGCTCATACAGGGAGTCCTCGGCATTCTTAAGCTTCACCTTCTGCTCCTCGTTCTCTACAATTCCCTTTCTCTTCTTCAGCTCAGTCTCAATGTACTTCATCCTAAACAGCACCACACAAAGGACATGGCATTTAATTCTCTTCCTGTACTCTGTCCCAGCACTGCTGGAGCACAGCTGCATCCTTGTCCTGGCAGCTGGGAGAGAGGAAAGAATCATCTCTCCAAAAGCACTCAGCTAGTATCAGTAGCAAGAATTAATTGCCCAAGAAACAATCAAATCCTCCAAGCTCTTTCACAGCCAGCAGGGAAGGCTCCCATTGGGATTTGGTGCCAAGCTGGCTGGTTGGCACCTCCGAGCTTTGTCCATGAAAAAGCCTTCTCAGTTCTGGCAGGCAGGAAGTGAAAGGCAAGGGACAATTTCAGTGAGAACTGGGAAGATGTCCTGGGACTACTCAGAATCCAAGACATAAAAAAAAAATGGTGAGGGGCCACCCAGCCTGATTCAATATCAGAGACACAACACAGCACAACTCACATGTCAGCATCTTCATCCCGCCTGTTGGTTTCTGCTGAGAAGGAAGTTCCCAAATTCAGATCTTCCTCTTCATTAATCCTAAGTGGAAACCACAATGCTTACAGGTTTTGGTGGGGTTTTTTGTTGGCTGTTTGGGTTTTTTGGGGGAGGTGTGTGCATTGGGTTTTTTAAAGTAATTTAACAAGTTAGGGCAAAAGTAACTGGCCAGACTACATTATATGAAACTCTTCAAAGTGACACAACCTCTGGTTAATTAATTACCAGGTGTCTTTAAATACTGGTCCAGGGAGAGATTTTCAGAGCTCACATGCACACACCTGTCCTTGCCTCTTTCTTTCAGCTTCTTCATGTCCACCATTCCCCCAGATTTTATCTTAAATGGGTCATCCTGTAAAACAAGAAATAACAAAAAACCCTGAAGCTTCCCTCTAGTTTAATGTTAGTCTTCAAAATCTGGATAAAACCACAGGAAACATTTAGAAATTGAGCTGTGACACCTGTCCCGCCCCGGGCCGGACTCACACAGTCAGTGTTCTCACACCATCACATCTGAGCCCTGAGGTGATGGAATTGTCCAGCACTTACCACAAGTGTGGCTTCTTCTTGCAACTTCTCTCCCACCAGCAGAGCTACAGCACTGGTCAGGCAGATAAAGAAAGAAGATAAAAATCAGGAGAAGGAAACACAGTACCAACAATTCTGCATTGCTTTGTCGTTCTCTAAGTCTCCCTGTCTTTTCCATCCTCAGGCTTTAACACAGAAATGCCTCGGTCAAGAACATAATTTTGGCAGTATCTGACATAACGGTTTGTACTGGAAGGAGGCAGATGATGAGGGAAATTGACTGTCACATCGCACCCCTGGACAAAACATAATTTCCCCTCCCCGCTGCCACATCCCTTACCTCACCCCATTGGGTCGCTTTCTGAGGCTCTGAACTTCTTTGGCTTCCTCAAGTTTTAACCTAAAGAAAAAAATACATTTGACTTAGTACTTGATGCTTTGGTTTTAATTAATTCATTTTATTTTCTGCAGTTAACACAGAATTTTCTATCCGACTTTGCCCTAAACCTCTGCATATCAGCATCCACTTTTCAGGTTCCAAGTTAAATAGGTATTTTCTATTTATTTAAGCAATTCTATGCATTTAAGCAATCAGAAAAAAAACAAGAACAAGACACCTGCTGGATTTGTTCCTTTCTGATGCCTTCCCTAAGCTGAGGAAGGCAGCACCCAAACACTGAAAGGCTTGAAGAAGAAGCCAATTTAGGAAGGACAAGCCAAAATACATCCAGGCACGAGTGACTCTGAAGAAAGTTGATGGTGAATTGAGATCTCAAGTGTTTCTCTCTAAACTGAGAGGAATCCGTAACTTCTGGGATCATGTAACGCTGTGACGTCACGCCATAACACAGTGGTTCAACACGACAGTATGACGTGCCGCCACCGCTCACAGCCCAGCCGTACGTGACGGTATGACGACATGACACGATGTCGTGACGCCCGGACACTGCACTGCTGGACTAAAGCAGACCCAGGGTCCCGTCCTGTTCCCACCCTCCACCGCGGTAGGACCGGGCGCGGCTGGGTTTCCCGCTGGGCCCGGTCGGGTTCCCCGCCGGCTCCCGACCCACCTGACCTCCTCGGCGAGCTGCTCGTCGTCCTCCTCCTCCTCGTCCTCCCTGCGCCGGCGGAAGGACTTCTGGCCCGGCATCGCTCCAGCTGCTGCGCCGCGGCACGGCCGCCACAGCGCCACTTCCCCTCCGCTGCTGCGGCGCGCCGCGATGACGCCACAACCCCGCGACGAAGCCGGGCGACACCGCCCCTCTGCCCGCACATTCGCCGGGCAAGAGCCGCGGTCCCGGCGAGCGGGGCCGGGACCGCTCCGTGCCCTCCCAGACGGGGCTGGGAGCCCTCCGTGCCCTCCCCCGCATGCCACGCACTGTCTTTTCTGAGAAGACCTCGTGTAAGTCACGAGTCATTCAATTTCTCGCAATCCCGGCAGCGCAGCCTCCGCCGGTGGCCGGTGCCTGTCAGGGACGCCCTGGAGAGAAGGCGCCGTGGGGAGCGTCGGTCTCACACCCGGGTTTATAGCCCAGCCCTTGGAGCGGGACGTGGCTCCTTCACCCGGCTGCTCCCCGCTGACCGAAACACCGAGCCACGCTGTTGGGTCCCCGGCCGAACGAGCCGGAGTTCGCCCCTGCAGCACCCTCCCCAGGGGCTGAGTCCCGACCGCTCGGTAACGCGGGCGCCCTGCTCGGCGAGCCCTCGGGACCGGCTCCGGGACCCCTCAGGGTCAGTGCCGCTACCGCCTCCTCCGCTCGGTCCCTCCCCGCCCCGCCCCGCCGGGCCCGGCCCCCGCTCCTCCCCCGCGCTGCTCGGAGCCCGCGGCCCTTCCCGGCGGCCCGGCCTGGGGCGGGGGCGGCGACGCCCCGGGCATCCCGCAGGTGAGCGAGGGCCGCGGGCCGGGGCGGCGGGGCTGTGGCCGCGGCGCTGTGCGGAGGGAGGGCGGCCGGGC
>QWTY01044212.1:0-14809 GCA_008033365.1 Pseudorectes ferrugineus
GTAGTCGGGCATTGGAACAGGCTGCACAGCACAGTGGTGGAGTCAGCACCTCCTGAAGGTGTTTGAAAGGTGTAGATGTGGCACTTGGGGATATGGTTTAGTGGTGACTTGGCAATGCTGAGTTAACAGCTGGGCTAAATTATCTCAAAACTCTTCTTCCACCTAAACAATTCTAGGATACTATGACTGAAAGATGCCAGTCCAAGTAAAAAATGTGCACAGTGAATATCAGACTGCTTTTCAAAAAGACCAAAAAGTGGGATTCTCCTAAGGATCAGACTCCTCAGATGCTGCAATAAAAAGGAAAGACACCTGAGGAAAAATCTCTTTTGGTGACAGCAGGTTCCCATGAGCTGAAAGTGGTGCCTGCTGGCAAAAAAATGTTAGCTTGGGATCCCAGCAGGGAACATTGAAAAACTTGCAGTGGCTAAAAGCTTCTGGTTTTGTAAACAAAAAGATATTTTGCCAGCCAAATGGGGTTTTGTAAGTGCTTGCAGCTCTAATATAAAGAATAGTCTAAAAAGAGTAAACAGTGGGTATATGCAAGTACCAAACGCATCTTTTTTTGTCACTTAAATAATTAAGCTGAATCTTATTGACTAATGAAGTTATTTAAAAACAACAGAGCAACATTCCAGCCAGCATAAGCAACTGTTTTTGCCTCAAGTGACATGTTCAGAGCAGTAGATTTTATTATTTCCTCATAAAATTTATTCTGTCATTTCTGCAAGAGAGTTATTTTTAGCTGACACATAAGATAGCAAAAAAATATATACATGCAAAGCTTCAAACGAAATGAATAGTGACTCATCAGTCTGAAACTGCTAACGAGAAGAGTCAATGGAATAGGGATTGGCCAATGATCCCTTTCCTTAGCAATAAAAATATTCCAGAGTTCTCAAGTTATATGCAAAACTGGCAAAAGTAGTACAGTGTGTGTAGCCTACATGTCAGACTGGAATTGTCTGGTAGGTAGGAAAATTATTTCCTAAAAAGTGTCACAGACATCATTTGCATATCCCCCCAGAATACTCAAATACTCATAAAAAGCTCATAAAAAGTATTATTATACTCAATACCCAAAAAGCTGCTTTTAGCTGTGCACCTGAATTAGGAAATTGGCCACTCTGTCCCCCAGGAAGGGACAGACTCAGCACACAGACAACAGGAGAGGGGAAAACATTAGATTAATTCTATCCATATAACTAATTTCTTTACTACAGTATTTCACAGATTATCACCACCCTATAGTTATTTTACTACATTACCTTCCTGAAAAAAGTAGAATGACTGATCTTCTGTCCAAGCTTTCATCAGGAAACAACATTACAACACAAGGAAGAATTAATTACAGAAAGGATGACACTGAACTTCTTTCTTGGCAGTCATCTTTCTATCAGGTGTTAGGCCATTTATCTTTGTATTTTCTGTGAGCTCTGAGACTCTACAAAACCTACAGGGTGGATTTGTTTGGTTTTTTAAGGTACATGGAATTCATTCTTGCAGTTTGGACGTTTGCATAAATGTCAATTTTTTCTTTACACAAAATGGTTAAGTCATTAGACACAGTCAAGAACCTCTCTTTCCTCTCCTGAAAAAAAGAAAAAAAAAAAAAACCACAACCAAAACCAAATCATCAACCAAACAAAAAAATTCTGAATCAAGACACTTAAATCTGCAAGAATTACCCATCAGTTTAGCTCAGACTTAATTTCAAAAGCTAGCTAATTCACAGAGATGAAGTGACTAAAATAATGTTATATTCTATAAAATCCCCTGACTGCAATGTAAGCGCAAAGAGATACAATATGTTATCACAGCAATAAAGCCTGTTTTAAAGGTCGCCTTTCCCATCTGTAAGGAAAGAACTGCTCTAGTTTAAAAAGACCCAAATTACGTTAGAAACTTTTGTAATAGACACACTTTCCTCTGTAAGCATTCCAAGTCTTTATTCTTGAGAGTGAGGATTTAGAAATGTTTGGGGAGGGGAGCAGAGCATATTTGGTTTTGGAGGGGCTTTTGTGTGGTTTTTTTCCTGTTTGTTTAATTGTGGGGGTGTTGGTTCTGGGTTTTTTTATTTCTGTGAGGTTTTGGTTTTTTGGTTGAATTGGGTTTTCATTGTTTGTTTGGGGTTTTTGAGCAAAAGGGCTCCCCCCACATCTCTGTAAATCAATGCACAGCCTTTCCTAATAAGTGATTTCCTCCAGCTCACATCCAAGTGGCTCTCAGGCCTCTGCCAGTCTTCCACCACTACACCCATTTCTTTCTTGTACTGGGTGAGCCCAAACCGGACTCCTGGGGACCCCAGATGTGCTCACGGGTCTCTTTCCCAGCCCTGCTCGTTACAGTCCATGTTAATACAGCCCAGCACACAGGTGGCCTTCTTTGCCACAAAGGCAGACTGCTGAGCCACGCTCAATTCCCTGTCCACCAGGACACCCCACGTGTCCTTTCCTGCAAAGCTGCTTTGGAGCCTGCTGGCCCCAGCCCCAGCTCCTGTGTGGTGTTACTTCACCCCAGATGCATTGGCTGGTTCTGAATTTCATGAGGTTTCTTTCACACCTTGTCTCCAGCTTAAGAGGAGCAGCATTGCTTGGTAGAGAAACCATTACCCTGGATTTAGTCTCACGCACACTAGCAGAGCACCCTGTTCATTCCCATCACTCAAGCTGTTAAGAAAGGTTTTTGTCAGCACCAGCCCTACTATTGCCAGATGCTGCTGTTACCAACCAGCTGCCGACTCCATCTGCAAGTCCTGCCAATTTTCCACATACCTAGCAGTCCTGAACCCAAACCACACCTAACCATCTTGGCTATGAGGATACACCTCATCAAAAGTCTTGGCTGCAGCCAGGAAAATGTCATGAGAACAAGTAGCCTCAGAAAGCTACCAGGCTGATCAGGACAGTCGTGAGACTGGTGGCCGCGCCCTCCTGCAGGCGGCCAACACCTCCCCAGATCCTCCTCCTTGGCCTTCGGAAAAGGGGAATGTTTTCTTTCCCCCCCCCCAGTTATTAGGAACCCACACCAGTCACCCAAGACTTCCTGTTGTCAAGAATTACAAAATCAGGTATGTAAAACAACCTAAAAATCCCATCTTAAGGAAACTAATATATTTGCATAACTCCACAACCTACACTCTCAGAATGCAGTTAGTAGTCAAAAAGCATATATTTTTAGTTTTCCACAGTTTTTCCTCACTCAATCTACTTGCCAATTGTCAATGATGCTTTTTTCTATGCTCCCTCTCCTTTTTCTTCATTTACTGAAAACTTGGTAAGCAGACAGAAATGCCAATTCAAGTATTTCATTTCCATATCTGGAGCAAATCTTCGTGTATGCAATGAAGTTTCTCCAGGGTTTTGTTTTTAACAATTGCTTTAAAGAGCTACAAACTTCACTCCCAAATATTTCTAATCATTGTTGCTGCTTATATAAACACACGACATTGAAGACATGCTTTCAGAGTATATTATCAGAGAGGCAAAAACATTCTGCTGAAAAAGTACTAAGTATTTTTCAGTCCTCAACAGTTCCTCATTTAGTAACCTTTGTGATTCTTTGAACTGCTGGGATTCACTTTAGTCAGACAAACAGAAAAATAATTAATTTAAAACTAATGAGCTAAAACACCTGTTTGATACCTGCCAGTGAATAGTATTTATTTGTATTTGCATCTTAGACACCCTCCCACCAAACATCACTTCTATCACTTGCAGTCCTTTGCGCACCAAGTGACTGAAGAGATGAATCAATACCCAGTGTCACACCTTTCTTACAAATAGGAAGAGAAGCAGTCTATCAGACACTCCTCTGTGGCTTTATGAATCAAACCATGTGTGGCTTCATGAATCAAACCATGTGTGGCTTTATGAATCAAAGCTGACACCTGAAATTGCACCTAGAATTACAGAGAAACACAACGCAGTTGTCAGACAAATGATTTAATACATTAACTGTAGCTCTCCCCATTCGATAGGCAGGCAAGCAGTTCCAGTGTGCAGATGTACACATTAAACAGCAACTTAACCACCTGCTTGAGGATGTTTACTCTAGAGCACAGATTCCTCCATCATAATCAAAAATAAGTCCTAAACCCACATAGTCTTAATAGGTGAAGCAAATATAGACAGGTTATACCAGCCTACACCTCACTGACTATTCTAAACAAGCAAAGCATTTAGCTTCAGTTAACAACTATGTGAAACACTGGACAAACTCAGTTACAGTTATACCCAGTTCATTTCAGACACAGAACTGCACCTTAAGAATGCTCTTCAGTCTCTCTGTGCTAACTTGATTAAGCTAAGAGAAGAGCAACACACTGTGTTGCTGAGATGTACCCACTGTGAATTGCTACACTGAGTTCTACAGTGGTTTTTGGAGCCAGGGAAGAAAATAAAACACCTCTGCATACAAATCACATTTAAAAGCCCCCATACAATACTCATTGCCCTTCAGCACTATACTGATACTTAAGCAAAATATCAGCAGACCAATTAGACAGTACAGTGTACCAATTGCATTAATACAGCAAGATCACAGATGACTTCAGTAAGTAACTGAAAGGATGGCATTGCCTTCCTTCTCCCATATATTATCATGTACACTGATGTGATCAATTGAGACTGAAAAGCAAAAAAAAATCCCTTCACCTCTTTTTCAGTGAAAACTGGCTTTGTCAAAGATGATGAACAACATGTACCTCATTTCTTATTAACAACACGTTTGTAATGTGAATTTAGGAAGATGTGATATCTGTGACCTCCCACAGGTCATTTGTAACTATGTCTCCTATGAGTTATGAGCTCTTGCCATCCATGGACTAACTTCAATCTGGTGACAGTAATGAGACAAATATGTATTAGCTTCATGTCTCTGAAATTGTAATGCCCCGAGTGAATCCTTGACATTTACTATTTGCAATTTCCCCTCATGTAAAATGCAGTGTAAAAAACAACTGAAACGCATGAATGTGCTGGCAAGTAATTTCAACTTCATAGCGACTCATTAAAGTTAAAACATAGTCTTTTCCAAATCACTCAACGAATAAAATTACCACATATAAAAGGGGATGCCATATCCAGTAAAATCATGTTCTATGACTTCGACACCAATCTTTCGTCACTTATTCCTAGATTTGCTGCAAAAGCTTGAAAAACTTTTTCACTTCGCATTTATTTTGATCATTTTCCTGATCTTTTGTTGGACTTTACTCGGCCCACTCAACTTTCAGGATGACTCATTTCACTGCATTCAGTGAAATTTTTCACATGCAGATGGCTGCAGGTGCTCTGTATTTTAACTTATTGATAAAAATCAAGATAAATCCTCTATTAACTGAACCTTCCCAACCCCAAAGACACTGCATTTTTGTTACATAGAAACAACTCATCACAACACCCACTATACTATCTCAGAATTCCCTAACTAGGAGCAAAACATCTATTTACAGTGACTCTAAAAAAATCTTCACAGTCTATTGGGTAAACAACCCTTATTTTAAAAATCCTTATATTATAATACACAGTTTTAAAACCAGAACTGATATTTTGTCTGATGGACTGTAATGGATCCTGAAGAAATAACAGGTATCTTGTAAAGTCTCTTTATATATAATTATGTGATGACTTGATGTTAAAATCATACTGGATACACATAATATATCATCAATCTACAATTATATAGGAAATTTCAGTGTCCTATTCTAGGCCACCTGTCAGTAATTATGGAGTATTTCTCAGCTCACATTAAATAATATGAAATTGTTAATGTCTGCAAACATTTCCCAGTGCATTCCATTTGGTCCAGACTTTCTATTCATAATTTAGGCATAATTTTGTACCTCCCAGCAGGGAGTACAAGATCACGACTTCCTTGTGAAATGCACTTCATGAAGTACAAAACTCTCTTCCCCAATCTCAATTCTGTATGAAAAGCTACATAGCTGGGATGTTTATTGTGTAATTTCACTGTATAATGCTTTCACATTTACTTGATAATTTTGAACATATGGAGTGCCTGTACTTTTTAGATCAGTGCTGGAGTGAATAAGGCCAGTGAACACTACAGACAACCAGGCCCATTCCTATCCACTCCTCCTGCATACTGGTCTCTCTTTCCAGGCAAGAAATACAGGCCTAGAAGGAAAGTAGCAGTCTGAAGATTATGGGCTTTTGAAATTGGAAAGATTAGTCATCGATTTCTGTAAATACTCTGTTCTCCAAATAAACATTACAAAAGATTGCAAGGTGACACAGTAGAGGCAAGTGGTGCTTAGGGCTAAAGGTAACAAGTCTGACTTAACACAGTCATCACATATCGAAGTACACACACACCACAGAGAACAACTTACAATAAATCAGATGTCAAATCAGATGCCAAAAGAAATTAAAGGTTGAAATATGAAGAATAGTTTGACATGAATGCTCTGCAATTAACAACTAAATAATGCTTGGCACACTTCTGCAGGTAGAATTTTACAAGGCGCTATTACCTGACATATATAACAATTAAGGGACTATTTGAGCCCTATTTAGGATCTTCCCTAACATTTCCCTCAGAATTTCAAGATTTTTTTACAGAGTGCTGAGAATAATAGAGCAAGCGAAGTGTTTTGTAAAGAAGCCTGTAGATCTCACTGCAGCAAACTGATAAAAGATATCACCAACCATCCCAACCAACAAATACAAGCTGGAGGTTCCCTGGAGTATTCTGCATTTTTCCCCACAGTAGACAAATCACGCAATTACAGTCTCCAAATTGATATTTTGTGAAATTAGCTAAAATGCACAATCAGCAACTTTCGAAATATTTCTCTGGAATTTAAAAGACTCGCAACTAAGCTGGTTGAGAAGTCCAACCTGTCTTGTCAACCTCCCCACAAAATGTACCTTTTCAGAATGCTTGACTATCTTAAAAGTGGTAACTGGAAATTCTATTCAATCAAAGAAGAGAAAAGGTTTTTTCCCCCAGTTGATCTGAATGACCAAATAATGTTTACTAAAATAAACGTACACACAGTTCACTGTACTTAAGTTTGGAATATTGTGATTCATAGAGGTAATTTAGTAATATTTTGCAAACAGTATTTTGATCCAGAAGTACTTAATTGCTGGAGCTTTCAGAGACAATTTCTTCAAGAGACTCTCCAGTTACCTTCACTGTGTTATTTTTAAAGCTATTCTTACATTTGAAATGCAGTTTCTTCCTAACACATAAATCAATTTAACTATGCTGTGATTGCTTCCTTTTTCATACTACCCTTTTATTTTGCCCGGTGGAAGAGGTAAACCTGATGCAAAATGTCTCAATAAATAGAAGAAGAAATTCCTGTTAGCTTTGATATTGATGGAGACAATTCCTGTTGTCACTGGTTTAACTATTGCTGTCCGTGGGCTCCTGGGCTCCCATGTGGAAGCAGCAGTGCAAAGAACCATAACAGAACAATAAGAGACAAGTCTATAAAATATGAGGATTTGCAATGGTACAACACTTTGTGATCACATCTAGAACCCCAATCAGGGCACTGAAGGGGTCTAAATGTTTCAACCATCCAGGATATCAAAACAAATCAAGCAAATTTTAACAGGGTAGCTCAGAAAATGAAAGCCTTGTTCAACTCGGCAGCTACAGCTAAGATGATAAAACACAATGTAACTCAGCCATGATTTTTTCCTTAATGTTTGTATATAAATAAATCTACATGATATAATCATACATGTTGGGACAAGGAGCTAAAAATTGACTTGAATATTTAAGAGAAAAATTATGTCATTTTTAGAAGGCAACCTAATTCAAGGTACATAAACAATATTAATTTCAGTATTTATTATCTTCCAGCAGATTTTTGCAATTTTTGCTCCCTTTTTTACTACTTCATCTCTAATTCTTGTATCCTTTACAGTAAGTGAGAAGAAACAGTAGAAAACATGGCTGTGTCTTTGAAGTTTGCCTCAATTTTTTCTGCTTATTCTGCATATGCAACAATGACAGCTTCTTGCTAGTTACATTACAGTGCTATTTTAATGGGAAGAACGAAAAGATTAACATTGTGGTATTGTACAAATACATATATAGGTTTTACTTAAGTTTATTCTTATTGGACAAAATCCCATTTCAAGCAGGGATTAAGAAAATAATAGAAGACCTGGGAAATTCTCAAAAGAAAGAAAAGATTTTATAATGACTAGAGTGTTCATATATATGCACAAATATTATAAGTTATTATTTTCTGTAATTCTTATCAGAAAAAAACCCATTCAATAAAGTATTAAAAGTGAAAAGTAGATATTTTCAGACTCAGAAGAAAAACTTCTACGGAGTGATAAAAGATCAAAAGCTTCTGAGTCACAGTGTCTGGTATCTAGGTAACCACAGATCCTGGCAACTGCCTTTCTTTATTTGTATGATTAACAAGTAGATATCTGAGTGCCTTAATCCCCGAGACATCTCCCCACCTACCACTACTAATTGACTGATTTGCTGCAGCCCACACTGGATATGAATCTGGGGATAAACAGTAGTAACAAATAACATATTTAGAGGACTCAGAAAATCTTCAATACGTTCCATAACCCGGATTATGGGCGGGAAACTCATTCAGTTATTATCATTAAGCAATCATTTGAAGACTTCAGTAAAACTAATGCTTTTTCTGATTTGATTCAAGTTGTATTTGGCTATTACTCTAAAACCAGCATTTACCTTCTCTGAAGGACACTCACATCAGATCTGAAAATTCCTAGTTTCACAGCATCTAAAATACTTATCTACTCATGCCTAGCAAATTTTATCATTTTCAATTCCCTTTAGACTTTAAATTTGGAACCCTATCAATATTTAACACAGCTTCTCAGGTTCTTTAAGCACATAAACCTGCAAAACAAAATGGTCTGCATATTGTCTCAGATGTGGAGTTTTTTAAATGTCTGGCAGTATCCTGTTACTAATATTCTACCATCAGCACTAAATGTTCATATAGAGTAAGGCTGTACTTTTCTCCTTTTTCCTTTTTAGTAACATTTTCCTTAAATAATTTACTGATTTCTACCTAGAGTATGTTACTGAGAAGGTCTCAGGGCATGTGTGCCCTCTCTTATTTTAAATGATTTTAGTCCTATCCTAAATTAGCCCTTAATTTGCTTTCATTCACTTCAGAGGAAAAAAAAAAACCCACAAACTAACAACCCACCATGTGTCAGTCTTTTACAGTAGTTTTCATTTACCTGTTTTGCCTGTGAGCAAAAATTTATTTAAATCAAAACAATTGATATAATCACATATGACTTTTTTCCCCTATAATACTCCATCAAACAACTCCAGCAACAGACTGGTCTTTGGAGAAAAATACTTGGGAACATGAAACTATTTTATGGCAGCATGTGGTCTCCAGTGTAAAAGGCTGTTTACCCTTGCTACATGAAAGAAAACTGTATGAGAAAAATTTCAAATTTACAAATATAAAAATTAACCTTAAAAATCTTGTTAGTTTTCAGACCTCATGTATTATCACCTATTGCCTGTAATAGTAATCTTGACCCAATTTTACAGGGAAAGCTGGAGTTTGTGAAGTTTAGGGAGGCAGTGCTCAGCCAGTTTCACGAATTTAGGACAGAGCATTGCTCTGATTTCTTGGCCAAGCTCATCACTTAGCCCAGCTACATAATGAGGCCACCAGCAATATTTTTTAAATTTTTGTATTTGAATCAAACTCAAAAATTCAATTCCAAGTTTAACAAGTTCATAATTGCCTACAAAGGGTTTGAATTTAGCCCTCCCTCTCAACAGATCCCCCCTTCCTGCCTTCATTACCATTATACAACCACTTAACGAGATCGCTTATCCATGCTTCCTTGCTTTAACTTCCATATCAATCCTACTCAATTTCCCTTACCTATTAAAAATGCAATTAACATCTTAAATAACTCATATATATGTATCTGTTGCTGTGCTTCCTCCTCTGCACTTCCGTACAATTGCAAGTTTTCCCTGGTGAGCCCCAGCCCCACCTCGCACCGTTACTACTTTATTCAGCATGAAGTGCTGTATGATCTAACTTGTTCCAACCACTTCCTTGTGGGAATATAACTTCATATAATACCACCCTGATGTTATTTTGGCAATCTCAAGTTTTGCATTCAGTATGCTGATCAACTATTTGAACTATGAACTCATTGTTTTCGAGGTGACAATACCTCTCTGGACATCAAATCCCCAAAGTTACTTAGGGAGTACTAATCACGTCTCCAGTTTTTAATCCATGTTAAAGATGGTGATGTCTCTGACCTTTCTGTTCCTTCCAGTCCCTCAGTAATGGATTTCCTATGTGGATTAACATAGATTTCTTTCCTAAGGAAGTAGCTGCAATCCTGTAAGGGCTGGTTTAGCACTTCATGTGCACTGCCCTGGAATTTCCCATCCTGAACTTTCTCATCTTCATTTTTTTTTTCCTGAAGTAAGAGACACTGAACTCATCTGTTGTGTCCATTAGGAAAAAGAAAAATTTTTTAGATTGTCCTCCAGGTTCTATACTGTAATCAACATCCGCAGTGCAAGTTTTTAAGGCCTCTTAATCACAGCAATATCTAGGTGCTTCAGACAGACAACAAGAAGATAAAACTGGAAACAAATTCTAGGTTCAGCAACATTTGGGCACAGCAGTATCAACTGTTCAAAGGCAAGATAGACCTGAACAGCACTTTTCTGTGGGACATTTAGTTAGGATCTCTGAAAAACTTCTCTTTGCCCCTTTCAGAGCACTAGCAGATGAAGATTTTACCCTGTGTATTCCAGATGGGTCTGGAAGACAGAGCAGTGGACAACTTCCCTCTACCGTGCCTCCTGCCATAGCAAGATAAGCTCCAGGGAAGGTGTAGTTATTTGAGAAAATGAATTGCTCAGCTTCAAGGAAACAGTATGAAATATCAGAGGTGCTCAGGTAAAACACAAAGAAAAAGAAAGGAAAGAAAGGAGAAAAAGAAAAATCAAAAAAAAAAAACACCTCCAAGCACACAAAGCACATTCAAATGCAGTTTTTTCAAATAATTTATGTGTGGACAAAAGCCAAGTGTGGATTTTCAGGACAGTTCAGAACACTGAGTGCATGCTGGCTAGTAACCAAGGGTTATCCCTCAGCCTAAACACTAAAGTAAATTTCAGGAACAAAACCAGGATTACTTTCAAACCCAGACTTCAGCATTATCAAGTCATCTTACAAAAGCACTCAGAACCAGCAAACTGAGCCACTTTGCAAAGTAAAAAACCCCAAGCCTTCATTTCAACTTCAGGAAGACTACAGTTGGGCTGCCTTGAGTATTTTTTAAAACAATACCATAAAATATTCCCAGCCATCATTAGATGTGGCCTTGTGAATTGCACAGAGAGCCAATACTGCTGAGGAGCAAATCTGGATGGTAATCACAGACTGCAGGAGTAAACCTGTACTTTAATTTCATTCCTATTATAAGCTTTTTACATGAGATACTATTTCATATGGGGGGTGGGGTTTTTTTGTTTATTTGTATTTTTTTCCCCTCTCCTGCTTTCATTCATAAATTCTGATGGGACTTTCTGCCACTTCTGATGTCACCAAACTCCACAGAGGTTTCAACACACAAGATGGATTCAACAGAGCTTACTGAACTTACAGAGTAAGTCCAAAGTAGAAAAATCTGAAATAAATCCATGTGAATCTGCAGCAACACCAATGAAAATTAAAAAGTGCAAAATGAGAAACTGATAGGAAGTATTTACTGCCACCCAGATATTGAAAAGGACTAGTTATGATTTCATGTTTAAATAGGCTAAACATAACTTCTCCTATCTGTGAACTGCACCTGATATAACATCACCACTGTACCTCGGGCTACACTGGGCTTGATTTTATTATGCAGTGATTTAGGTATCTGCTTTATTTCTGTTATACAAGTTGTCCAGCTGATTTATAGAGCTTACAGCTCTAACAGCTCTTGGAAAATAAGAGATCAGGAGTGTACTACAGGATGTACACTAGAGCACTTTAAAGGGTATACATGAATTTGAAAAGGGTGCTCCATGGCTCAACAGATGTGACAGAACTTTCTGCATAACTTTCAATTCAGTCCCATTGCCTCTACTCACATCCCGATCTTGTCCTATCACAGAGCTCACTTCCCGTTTCTTCTGTTAAAAATGCTTTTGGTATTTAATAATAAAAATGATGTTACCTATTGCCTAGACTAAAATGTTTATCATTTCCCTTTGGCATGACTGTACTGTATTTTACTTCACAATAGCAATTGATTCAACTTCTCATCCTCTTTCTTGTTTCTGACCTTAACAACATAGTACCAAAAAGTTTAAAAAAATTATGCCTCACTGTATTCTGATTGCTTTTTGACTTGAAGGATGGGGAGAGCAAAGGAGGGCTGATTTGTCACTTTTTAAAAAGGATATAATGATTGTTAATGTGGCAGCATCCCTCTATGCTATCTTCTTTTCTTTTCTAGTAAAACCAGCAACAAACTCCCACATAATCTTGTAAATTCATGTAAATTAGATAGTAATTAGGTAGTAAGACAGTCCAGCACTTCCAAAAGTTTCTCTGCAGATAAAAAGATTGAAGTGAGTGAAACTACACGGACAGTAGAGTCAGGATTTTTTCCACACTGTTTGCCAACAATTGTCCCTGATATGCAGTGCAAATTTAGTTCATTTCTTGTGCTTTGGACCCTTGTGATTTAATATGTCAAAGGTCTCACACCCGATTATGAACACTTTCAGTCCTTGATTAAATATCTCAGTTTTGTTATTCAAACTCACACAGCAGTATGTAAACTTCTTGGAAATACTTTTACTGAAAAAAAAAAACCAACCCAACAAAACAGCCCAACAAAAAATCAAACTCAAAATCAGAACTTAAAATAGCACATTTCTTGCTGGATTTTAAGAGAAGTTAAACATGAATTCAATTTAAAGTAATATGCAATAAACCTCATCATACTGTATTTAAAGCTATTAAACATAGATTTCCATTTATATATTCTTGAATATTAGCAAACTGCTTAGTGACTGGACACGTCAGTATTTTATGCCTTTTGGATTCACTGAAATAACCAATATTAGCAAGACATGAACTGAATTTATTTCAGGACTGGCAAACAGGAAAGCTAATTAGTGGCAACAATTTACTTCAGAACAGGATTTTTATGATTTGCTGGGTTATGACCTATAATTAAATGTATTTTATGTGTTTCTTTCACCAAGATAATTGATATAATGCATAAGGCAAGATGCTTTAGGGCCATTTCTTTCTTAAAATGCAATTAAAAATAAACCACACTGTCAAAGATAGAATGTTTTGGACATTTTGAGGCTCAAAATCTTTATGTCAGTGTTATGTGGTTAGTGAAAACAAGAGAGAGAGAAGAATCAGGCAATTTCTTTAAAGTGGCACTGATGAAATCACACATTTCCGTAGAATCCCATATCCTTGTAATTTAACCCAAATAAGCCTAAGAACATTAAGAATACTCAGCTTGCACAACAGCACTTTTAAAACCCACTTGTCAACTTAGTGTTTTCAAAAAGACCTGAGCACATCACCTGAAAAGATTGCACCAGTCCAGGGGATTTTCATTCAATATTAAGAAATATTACATTTCCACTGAAGATGTCTTGGGAACAGACAGAAATTATACAGAATATTAAATCACCAAAAAATCACCATTTAAAATGATTCAGTCTGAAGGCTTAATTACATAATTGAGAGCAATAAAAAAATTAGGTCTTTTTTAAACTTGTGTGCAAACAGCATATAAAGATAATTTTTTTTTAAAGCAGCAAAGAAAGGTTGTACATTTACTGAAGCTATCACTGTGACAGTCTCTAAAATGTGTTATTCCTGCCTTTCGAATCAGTATAAACTGGTTTAGGTTCTCTTCAACATGATTTGTTTAAAATACTAGTTCATGCTCTGATAACATTCAGCAGGTAATATTTCCACTATTTTCAGGAACAACTACTGTGTTATTGAAAATAACTGCAACTGACAGAACAACATGTGAGACTTAACTAAACTTGAAATAAAACAGGAAAAAAAAGGAAAAGTGGGAATCATGGGTTGAGAGAACAAAATGGATACAAATGTGAAAAACAAATATTTAAGTTGGAATGTGGCATAAAAAATGATAGGACATTATCATTTGATGCCCATGTGCTCTTCAAAGTTTTCAAGTGTTTCAAAACAGTAAAAACCTAAGCAGATATAGAATCATATCTTTTAAATTTCAATTTTCAAATGACCCATTATTTTCTTGGAATGGACTAGGTTTTCCAAGTTAAGATTGGTACTAACTAAGCTAAAACAGGTTTTATAAAACAGCTGAAAAGAAAAGCCTGACTTTAAACTCCTCACCAAAAGAACATTTCCTGCACATTTGATGCGGATGTTTTAAGAACTACAGTATGAAATTCAGAGCTGTAAAATACCATGAAGGTGGATGACACCAAAATTTTTTGAAGACTA
Organism: Pseudorectes ferrugineus; assembly: GCA_008033365.1. Taxonomy (NCBI): domain Eukaryota; kingdom Metazoa; phylum Chordata; class Aves; order Passeriformes; genus Pseudorectes; species Pseudorectes ferrugineus. The sequence goes on from QWTY01044212.1 coordinate 14,507, forward strand.
CATCCTGTGAGAAAAATAGCACTCAAGTCAGACATAAAAAAGTCAATGTTACCAGGCTTTATCATAAGCACACAAATAGATTTAATATGAAACTAATTTCAGAAGAGCATACATTTACATTACGGGAATATTGTAAAACTGATATATTACACAGGCTAAAAATACAGAGGCTTTATTTTCTGAAATCTCTTCATTAGAAGTAAAAGGACACAAAGTGGTGCACCAACTGTTGTGGGTGAAGTGTCCTTGTAACTTAGCCTTGTCCTGTGTAACCAGCACTTCATTAGTTAACACTGGAACAGA
>QWTY01044214.1:2765-13256 GCA_008033365.1 Pseudorectes ferrugineus
GCCGCTCTGTTTTTTCACGTTCATTTTCTCCTTAGATGATATCCCACGATCCCACCCTTTCACACTTCATCCCCCTGTCATTATTAAAAATAAATCCCGCTCTTGAGCCTCAGTGCAGACTGCACGGTGTTGTGGGGTGGGGATGAGGAACTTTATTTCATGACCCCCAATATTTTTAATAACCCGTAGGCTCTCTCCACCTCCGTTTTCTGCCTCTGATGGTGTTCCATCAGAAGGAAAAATACAGCCACAGGACTTTTTGTGAGGAGAAAATACACAGCTCAGCAACACAGAATTTGCTGCTTGGGCACGTGATTGCATCCATCAGCAGGAGCCTTCATCACAAAACCAGCACTCAGGAAAAGCTTTTTTGTTTAATGACCTAAGTATGAATTTGGGAGCCATCCTTCCAAAGCTGCCATGGCACAGGCATGTCACCAAATGGCCAGGCTGGGGATGCCAAGGGATCCGTCTGAAGCGTGTGAAGGGGCCGATACCAGCGGGGCAGGAAATGGTGAGGGTGTTCCCGAGGGAATAAACACAGAGTGGATCAGGAAAGGTTTCAAAGCAGTGAAAGCTGCTTGGCTGCACAGCCAGCTCCCAGAGGAAGTCCTCTTGGAGGGTCTCCAAACTTTTGCATGGGGGTGCACAAGCTGCATGAGAACACACGTTGGATAATGTTGTTATTGATGATGGTTTTCATGATGGTGCTAAACAAACAAGTGCAGGAAAGATAATTAATAAAAACTTCTGCATGAACACAAGGGCTACAAAGAGCCATAGCCAGGCTAGACAGGCGTCAGCAATAAAACTCTCCTTCCCTCATGCTTTACCAGCCTTGTGAATGCACTTCTGGGACATTCGCCCCAAAAAGATCAACAGTCACATCCTTGCCTCCCCAAAAAAACAGGTTAAAGAGGTCTGGTGGGGGTTGGAGACCTGACTCCTGGCCTTTGTGGAATGTCCTTGAGAGGCAGCCTTGGGAACCTGCCAGCAGTATCCAGGTTTGCAGGGTGGGATGATTGAATGCCTCTGGCAGTGATGCTTTTTGGCTGACAAGCCAAAAATGCTTGTAAGGTCTGGGTGAAATATTTAAGAAGAAAAAAGATAGAAAAGCACAAGAGTGGGAGCAACAGGCTTGCTGCAGGTACTCCGTCTTGGGCAGCTGGAAACCTCTTTAGAAACACCCCCTTCTGTGATGTTATAGAATCATAGAATGGTTTAGGTTGGAAAAGCCCTCTGAGATCATCGAGTCCAACCATTCCCCCAGCACTGCCAAGGCCACCACTGACCCATGTCCCCAAGTGCCACATCCACATGGCTTTTAAATCCCTCCAGGGATGGGGACTCCACCACTGCCCTGGGCAGCCTGTTCCAACTTTTGACAACTCTTTCTGTGAAGAAATTTTCCTTAATATCCAATCTAATCCTCGCATGGCACCACTTGAGGCCATTTTCTCTTGTTTTATCACTTGTTATCTGGAGGAAAAGACTGATTCCCAAACTCCAGTCCCTCAAATCTGTCTAGAACATCCCCTGGAGCTGCAGTGTGGGCAGGGAGTAGAGGCACTAGAGAAAGGTTTATTAGCAGGAGACACTAAAGAAATAAAAGCAGAACTCCTGTGCATAGTAAGTTTTGCACTTTTGCAAGCTCATTGCTCTCTTTATATTCTCCTTACTATTTGTTGGAAGTGATCAGCTGATCAGTTGAAAGCCATCAGTGAAAATCAGCTGCTTTTCTTCAAACTGAGAGTGAGGATTTCTATGTAATTTTTGAAAGCTCACAGGGCTGTCATTAGACAAGAAAAAAATATTAAAAAATCTTATACTAATCTCAAGCAAAAATGCCTTTCCTGACAGTCTCAGCTCACTTAGTGGGTCTTCCTGGCCCTGTCCCATCTGAAGTTTCCACTTGAAAAGGTGTAAATGCCCTTTTATTTGTGGAATAACTTTGTATGGCAAGTGATGCAAAAGCAGGCAAGCAAGGATGTGATGGGATAGGAGCTCTGTGTTGAGCAATTTGACTTTTTTTCTCATTCCCCTCCAGTTTCAGGTGTTTTCATTATGTATGGCAAACAATGGCTCAGAACTTTGCATATCATCTGCCACTTTTTCTTTTTTTTTCCCCAGAAAAATGGGAAAGATGAATTTTGGGAGCTGAAACCATCTGGATTTGAATCTTTCAGTGTCCAAGTTTAATGGCTTTTCTTAACAATGAAATTTAATTGGTGTCCTTACACCTTCCCAAAATGAAGAGTTTGTCAAAAGAGAAACTTGACACAAGACCTGCTCTGTGCAAGCTGCTCTTTCATGTCCCCAGGGCTTCCTTCAAATCCATTCGCCCATCCCTGGCACTGACAGGGTCCTGTTAATGATGGGCACGGCCAGCCCTCAAACATCATTTATTCTTTGCCCTGACTTTACCCAGTCCTGTGAGACAGAGCAAGGACTGGAGCAAAGGTGTCACTGGTGTCACAACTGAGCACCACAGACACCAAGGACAAAGCCTCTGGCTTCCAAAGGTACATGGCTAAACTTTGCCTTTGCCTTTTTTGAGGCAATTAAGAGGCCACAGAGGCCTTTTTTTTACCTCAGAAAACGTTCCACAATTTAGATTCTGCTTCTCAGCCTAGCTGGAGATGTGATGGAGGAACTCCACAAAACTACACCAAGGTTAAATATTCCTGGGATTCACAGAGAAGCTCTTGCTGCCCGTGCTGCCCCAAGGGTGGGATCATATCACGTTTGGAGGCTGACAGCACTGACTGGAGCCAAGAGCAGGAGCCACATTCCCTCTCCTTCAAGCCATATCCAAGAGCAAAGGCACTGGTCCCCTTTTTTGCAAGCAGTGTTTTGGGTTTTGGAGCTCTCCCCTGTCTGGGAATGTCCTCCTTAATCTTGAACTTTTAATTTCTACCTCCAAAACTCCAAAAACAGCGTCCAGGACAATGGACAAAAGTAGTCTGGGACATCATATTCCTTCTTGAAAATTCATTGGCTCAGTGATCCTTTCTATCCATCAGAGTGGGGCACCAGCCATGGGACACTGAGGAGAGAAAGAGAAGTGAGCCCTGAGAACCTTTGACAGAGCTAACAACAAAAAATATCAATTTATTTTTTAGTCACTTCATTGAAAACTGCACATTGTCTCTGATGAACAGCTAGTTCTGGTGAGCGTGGAGGGATGGGGACACTTTAGGAGAAAAACAGCCAGGAGGAAAGAAAAAATAAATCAAAAAGCGACTTGTTAATATGTCCAGATTTATGGATAGAGAATGCTGAGCAGGAGTTCCTTTCAGTCTCTTCCTACCTGTGATTTATCAGTCTTGCTCTCAGCAACTTTCTCCCACAACCCAGCATGATTTAACCAGGAAACCTCCTCCAACTGTACATTTACTGGGAAGAGTTTTATAGCCACATGGAAAAAAGGTGTTTTGCAGCCCCCTCCAGATTGCACCTGCCATGGTTCATGGGATCACAGAGTGCCTGGAGTGGGAAGAGACCCTGCACAAACATTTTCTGTGCAATTAAACAGAAATAGCTCTGGTCCAAGTGGACTGAATCAATTTAACTGTGTAATGTGAATATCACCAGCAAGCTCATTGCAGAGCCAGTGATGTGTCCTGTCCCCTTCCCTAATTCCTGCTCACAGATACATCATAAAATTTACTGAAATCATCCTGTGCTGCAGTGAAAGAGTTGAGCATTTGCTCTTCTCAGGTCCTGATCTGCATTTTGGGGGGCCTGGCCTAAAGGGATTAAAGGTGACACTATTTCAAGATATTAGAAAAGGTAATAGGTAAGAAAGCATTGGCCTTTTATCAGGGCAAAGAATATTAGCAGTGCATCAAGACAGATGCAACCCAGGCTTTTGTTAACCCATCACATGGATTTGAAAATAACTTCAGCCCGTGATGCAGGACATTACAAGTAGGTGTGACTTATTATAGGTTTTTATCTTCCTTTGAAGATAGCACTGATCAGAGAATGGAGCCTAATAACAGTGGTGGGAGTGTGGAGAGGAGGAAAGAGAGGGGTTTCTGAGGGCTTCCACAGACTAATTACACTCAGATCAGATTGTCTCTGTGATCTTGCATGCAGTGGATAAAGCTGTGTGACTTTAAATCCCCTCCCACTTGTGTCCCATCTGTCCTTGCTTGGAAATTCCTCATTTGCAGAAGCTTTGGTAGGTACATAGAGAGATGGCTCAGGTTTAAAGATCAGAGATGGCAAGGTCTGTGCCATTTATGGCTTGGCTTCTACCAAAATGAACTTATTTGTCTGAATCAGGTGTACAGCCAAGTATAAATAGATCCTGTCTAGACAGACAATGCAATAGAGAAGTGAAATAAAAGGTTTTAACTGTACCAGGCTCCTGATTCTAACAAACCAGTTCAGAAACATTTCCAGACTGAACTGGGCTGTCAAGCAGGGAAAGTGGAAACAGTTCACTATGAATGCATCTGATAGGTTTCTGTCCCTTGAATTAAAACAGTCTAGGAGATTAGACCCAAAATGAAGAGAGACCACAAAACTCTTGCAATAGCAAAGGTGAAAAGCCCTCTGGGTGACTGGTTCTGTGCCCAAATCCCCATGTCAGGTCATCTCGTAGTACAACACAATGAGCACAGTGAAGAATTAACTTTGTAATGTCTCTGCTGGTTTAAATTACAGAATTTCAGATTTTAGGCAGCTGAAGTAGGAGGTGAACTATCAACAGATGTGGAGTTCAAACATAGGTAGGTTTCCTTTGTCCAGCCTGGACCACCTTTCCAGGCTCTTCCAGGGCAGGGACTTTCCCATAACTAAGCCAGGACAGACAAGTGCAGTAACATCAACAAGAGTGGTGTCATTGAACCCTTAAACATAACAAGAATTCACTCAGTAGGATCAAGCTTGCACCTTCTTCCAATTTATCTTCCCCCCTTTCCCGAGGAGAAATGATACTTCCTGCACTTGTGATTTTATTCCACTCCTGTGGGAAACTGTACTTTTTGATCATCAGGGGGCACAAACATCAGCATTTTCCTGCGTCTCTCTGGTTGAGTGAAAAATTTTCTTTGGGGATTTGAAAGTGCAGCACTAAAAGTGTCAATAACATCCACAAGAGGGTTATGGTGGAGAAACCCTTGAGTGGCACAAAGCTGTTGCATCTATGGCCAATGTGATCCTGTGACATGCTAATGGAGGATTTTCAGATGGGTTATGGTACAGAATCATAAAATCACAGAATATCCTGAGTTGAAAGAAACCCACAAGGATCATCAAGTCCAACTCCTGGCCCTGCACAGAACACCCCCAAAAATCACACCATGTGCCTGAGAACGTTGTCCAGATGCTTCTTGAACTCATGACATTGAATGCAACCTTCACTGCACAAATAGATATCTTTTTCCTCAAGCCCAATATTTGTATTCCAGTGGAAATACTGAGAAAACTGTAAAGGGCTTTTTAAAAAGCAGCAAGAAGTGGCCTTTAGATTACAACTTTTATCAAGACATTTAAAAGATTTCTCTTCAGCTTCACTCTTAAGGAGGTTAAGAGTTGATTTGGTCACACTTCTGTGAGTATTTCTACAGAAATAGCCTTCCTGGGAGGATACAACCCTTCCATGTAGGAGAAAAGGACATTGTGATGGGTGAAGATCAGTCTAGAGTGAACTTCTGGAGAAATTCAGACCAGAATTGAAGAAGAGATGATTTAATAGTGAGAGAAATTAATCCCTGGAACAACTTCCCTAGAGATTTCTTGATTTTTTTTCACCTGTTTTTTTTAAATCTTAAGGGACAGGGTTTTTTTTCTAAAAGGTATGGATTCACTCAAAGGGAAACTGCAGGCATTTTGTCACCCAGCTCTGCTGTCTGGTAAAGATCAGGGTGTTTGGCTTGGATAAAGATGCAGATTTTAAAACAGAGGGGCTTGATGAGCCAGAAATTGCACTGTGTGCCCCAGGGGTCGGCACATGCAAAGTGGTGGAGAGATTTGCGTGGCTCTTGTTTGATATCAGGGGTGCTTTGCTCACTTGTGCCTAATCTTGAGTTCATGCAGACCTGGACTTGAGCTTTCTTGTTCAGATAAGAATGTGAAACCAACTTTGTGTTGCCTTTCAAATGTGCAAAGATGGATTTCTCTTTTGGAGGGAAGCAACACCAATTAACCCAAATAAATGAGATGCAGTTCAAAGGCAAGAAAGAGCAAAGGAGACAACAGAGGAGAGGAAGTTTTATTTCCTGCTAGTTTTTAACCGCAAATCAGACCCAGAAATTTTGAAAAGTATGTTGGGCTTTCATAAGACACAGAAAGGAAAAAAATCTCCTTTTTCTTCTTCAGCTTTTAGCCTGGGCAGCCAGGAGTAGTAAAATCCCTTTGTGGTGTGGCCACAGTGTGCAGATTGCAGGGTATCGTGCAGATAAGGTGTCAGGCAGGATGACTCACTCATCAGCCGGTGCGTAGGATCCTGAATGCACAAACAAGTGAGAGTCCCAGAAGACCTCCTCGAGATGGAGATTTAAAAGTCAGTTTATTTCCATGTAAATTATTCTCAGACTGTAAAAATAGTCCTATACCTGGTCTCAGTGGAGCTTTTCAGAAACCCAGATGGGCTAACTAACGTCATCTAAAAGTGATTTACTCATAAAGTTTTTACCCTGATGGCAAAATTGCTTTGAACTCGTAAAGTAATTAGGAGATGTGGGGTGGAAACTCCACCACCACAGTCAGCATTGCGCCATTTGGCTGTTGAAGACATTGTTACTTTTTAAAAAGAGCAAATAGTTTGCATATTTGTGTGATTGTCATAACATTGTAGGAGATCAGAAAGTGGTTAGTGAGGGGGACAAGTTGATTCTGGGTATTCAAGCAGAAATTTCCCATCAAGAAAAATGAACCCTGCTCTTAAATCATTCTGGAATCTTAGTTATGGGAGTGAACCTGAACAAAACCAACAGTGATTATTATTCTGTTCAGCAAGACAACAGCTTACCAGTGAAATCATTTAAGTTTCCAAAAATCATCTGGAATGGTGTCTCCAAGGAACATGTAAGAGTTTTGTAATTGATTTCACACAGCAAAAGATGTGGGATTTTGAAACTAATACAGGGAATTGTTTGACAGAAATGGCTGAGGTTAACCTGTGTCCTGCAAGGCTCTGTTTCCCAAAACAGTTATGGAAATTTGCAGCGTCATCTGGAATGAGCAAAGTGCTTGATTTTGGCGGTATTTGAGCTGCCTTCCCAAAACCATAAATCTTTTTTGACCCAAATGGCAACAGCAGTGGCCCCACTGCCTGAGCTTGGATGATGTTTGCAGTTAGCACCAAGCCCCAAAGGCATCAGAGAAAGGCTAAAAGCCTTGGTCAAGTCAAGGACAATCAAAATTCTACAGCACTGAAAGAATGACATGGATTCAACCCACCTGAGCACCTGAAAATGAAAAGCTCTTCTTGGCAGTGCTTGTTTTTGAGGGAGCTAAAAGTTCTGTTGTTATTGCATGGCACCTTTTATTTAAAGGTTGAACAAGAAACAGAAAGGACAAGATGATGGATGAAATTCTGAAGGTCTGGAAATCCTTCAGAAATTCTGACTCCCATGGAGACAGGATTTTACCTCTGATATCCTAGACAAAAACCTGATTTTATCATGAAAATCTCTAGCCAACAATTTACAAAAACAACAATATCTATCCCTTTTAATGTCTGATTTTGAGGCATTGTTTTACTCAAAAAAGCCGTTCCTTCCTCCTGAATTCTCAAGTGCAGAGGTCTTCAGGGTCTTTTCTTCTTCCCCCACAAACTTGATGATTCACCAAGCAGGGCCTTTTAGGGATGGCAGGATTGAGATGTGAGATTTGTTCACGTCAAGAAAATGCTCCTCTCCCTCTGTTTAGAGGGAGAAACATTTTGCTTCTGTTTGGTGGTAGAGAACTAAAACATATTTTGTATTCATGTTGCATCAATGGGAACTATTGAAGTGTGGCAGGTTGTTTTTAGGAAGGCTGAGTGGCTAATTTTAGAATTGTCTGTCTAAAAATACACCAGTATATTTGAGACACCACAAAATCTTGGCAGGATTCATAAATAGAACATTTAACCCTTGAGACCCTCTTCCTAAAATTAAAAAGCTTGGAAGAAAGGCTGCCCTGGCTGTGAGATATTCATGGCTGAAGCCCCCACTCCCCATCCCCCTGTGCTGCTGAGGGGGAGGAGAGAGAGAATTTGGGAGTGAAATTGTCAGTTCATTTGCTGCACCTGAAGATGAAGCCTTGCAGTGAATTCAGACCACGATTGTTCCACCAGAAGGTCCTGAAGGTGTTGAGGGTTTCTGCAAACCCCTGCAGTGGTTTCTGTGTTATATAAAAGCCATATCCTACAAGTGCTTTCCTATTTCCATAGGCTGGCTGTGTTTTACTGATTTCCTTCCCCTTCTGTGACACCCCGATGTCTTTCTGCTCACCCTTCCATCCCTGCCTGCCAAAGCCTCTTGTTGGAGATGAAGGGACTTCCTTTGGGTCTTTTCTGGGAGTTGCTTCTCCTTCTACCAGGCTCTCCCCCCCTGCAGGTCTCAGTCTCGTGTCCAGAAGGGCTGTGCTGCTGGAAGAGCTGTTTTTACAACGCCACAACATTACTGCATTCATCTTCTTTGGAATGATCATGAACTGGGGACTCATTTGCAGCCCTGGATGCAGTCCAGGCCGTTGCTTGATGAACTCCCACCCCTTTGATGCTGAATGGTTCCCTCAGGAGTTGATGTTCCCACTTAACCACAGTGCCTGCATTTTTGTGCCGTCACAGGATGCTCTTGCATCCCGACAGCTTTGCTTTGGCTCAGCACTGTGTTTGCAGCAAGTCAGAGGGATCTTGGGGCAGAGGCAGTCTGCTTTTCCTTCCCCAGCCCTTGTGAGGTTTCTCTCCCCTTCTGAGAGGATGAGGCCTCCTTATCTGACTTTTTTTTAATCAGGAGAAGTTTCCAACAGGTCACTGTACAGGGGCAGAGAAGTGGTTCACTGGTGGCTTAGGGTACAATAAAGTTCACACCAATTTTTGGTGCTTGACCTCAGGCTTGCAGACCAAATATTCAAAGGTTCAGAGAGGAAAAGAAGGATTTATCCCGGTTTACCATTCCTACACCTTGTAAATCTGATGATCTTAGCAGCTTTCTGGAAGCAGTTAGAAAATTGCAGGAGAAGGGAATTTAGTTGACATTTGTGAGGCCGTTTTAATACAGATGGAAACAACTTGCCAAAAGACAATTGGGTGTGAGAGAGCTGGGGGATATGATACTCCATGATATGATACGGTACAGAGCAGTGATTATCCTATCTCTGACAGAAAGTATTAAACAGTCATTCAGAATATCCATGGGTGAGGGATTCCCAGTTATTTTTCAGAAGTGCAGTAATTAATCATCAATCTTGTAATTATTTTAATTGGAGAAAATTACATGCCTGGCACCTCTCAGCGTTACACCTGCCACAACCCATTAGGAGTCCAGGGGTCTGATTCCAAGGCTGCTTCACCTAAATCATGAGTATTCAAAAACATCCCTGCATCATGTCAGACCTCTGTCTTTTATGGGTTTGACTTTAGTTTTTGTGCACTCTGCTCCTGAGAGAGACTCAGCCTCATATTTTCCCCCCTAGCCTGCTGATGAAATTTTAAGTTTAGAAGAAAATAGTTTAAAAACACATAATAGAGGCTCTGTATGAAGCAGGACACAATTCCAGGACTGGAGAGAGCTCCTTCTAGCACAAGACGTGTATCTGTAAGACAACAGTGAGATGCAGAGGTCACATGGGGGGCTTTTTGTGAGCATTTGAGTGGGTTCTTCCTTCAGAGAGGACATAAAGCAGAATTTCCCTCTTCTGTGTAGTCACATAATTAAAAAACATAAGAGGTCATAAAATATATGAGATCACTCTCCATCCATAAAATCTTATTAAAGTTGGCTTATAGAGTTGAGAGTTGTGGGAGGAGTGTCTGTCAGTGTTATTTTCATCCACAATTGAACTTCCACAAGTCTTTTTCTAGTATCTAATCCAAGCTCGAAGAACTGATAACTCTGAGGCATTAATTCCAGAGACACGCAGGATCAGTTGATACACTTATGTTCCCTAACACAGCTTCAGCTTTTTTTTTGCAGTTGGATATTTCATGTGTGTATATATATATTAAAAAAAACCCAAAAAACCAACCAAAAACAAAACACAAAAATCTCTGTGTCACCTCTTAATTTTCACAAGTTTCACACCTCTATTACATTTCTGAGTTAGAAAACTCACCCAAGGACCAGCAAATTTTTGTCCCCAGGCAGCTTGAGTTCGTAGAATCATAGAATCATTAAGGGTGGAAAAGATCTTTAAGATCATCAAGTCCAGTTGTCAACCCAGCACCACCACCGTGTTCACCATTAAATCACATCCTCAAATGCCACATCCACATGGGTTTTGGACATTTTCAGGGATGGTGACTCAACCACTTCCTTGTGCAGTCTGTTC
>QWTY01044219.1:0-11331 GCA_008033365.1 Pseudorectes ferrugineus
AAAAAAAAACAAACCCCAAAAAACAAACCCCAAAAACCCCAAAAACTATAACCAGAAAGGGGAAATGAGACTAAATGGTGGATTAGTCTTTTTTAAAGAACAGATTCATCATGGCCATTCTTAGAATCATAGACTTGTTGAGATTGGAAAAGACCTTTAAGATCACGTTCATTTTTAAATTGTGTTGCCATGTCATGCTTAAAAAAGCATGCTGCAAGATAATAAAGGAATACAGAAGAGCTACTTGAGTTGGTTGATCCTCAAAAAAAAGGTAAGCTATTCAAAGAGGGGAAAGAAAAAGAATTACCTTTTTAATATCCTGCTTGCATTATGCCACATGCATCTATCAACAGATGAGAGAGGCAACTTAAACCTCAGCAAGTAGAAGCAAAGACATACATGTCCTACTGTGATTTTAATTCAGTGTATAAATATCTAAGAGGGAAAAAATGAGTATTTTAGAGATAATTTAGAGGTATTGGTAATGTATTCAATGGTTAGCATTGTAGGAAATTATTAGAAGGTAAACCAATGAGAAGTCAAGAGCGATAAGCAAAACTGTGTTGATATATCAAACCATGGTAGCTGTGCTCATGATTTAGTTGCTGTTCAGGATCTGTTTTCAAAGATAAGGTTGTTATGACTGGAATGCCAGACATGATTAGATGCCGTGCCGTGTCCTGCTTTAATCATAGAATCATCAAATCTATGATTTGTGTTGAAAGGGATCTTAAAGATCATCTAGTTCCAATTCCCCTGTCATGGGCAGGGACACCTTTCACTAGACCGGGTTGCTCAGAACCCAGTTCAAAATCGTCTTTAAATCTACTGATTCATACAGGTCTGAAAAAGGACTTGATGAACTGAGAATGTAGGAGAAGAAGAATGTAAGCATGGTCTAAATGGTTATGTGAGTTGACGATGTTGTCTTCCTTCCTGACCAGAAGATTCATGGCTTCATTTTTTATCCTAGGACTCAGATTCACTGTCAGGTGGTAGTACCAAAAAACACAGCTAATGAGTACTGCTCAGCTAAAGATTGCATCTTCTCAATGTGTAGTTAAATTGATTTCATTTCTGAGTGTCTTTTGTACGCAACACACTGGATGTTAAAAACCCTGTGAAAAGAAGAATATTGGAAAAATATTATGGCAAATATTACTTCTAGTAAAAACCTTAGGTCCGGGGTCTGGGAATCTCATGCAGTCATTGCTACCCGATATCAGCTGGAGACTGAATTTCTAAATTATCTGCTGCCATGGATTCTGGGTCATCCCCATTCAATTTCTTGTTGCAAAGAACCTTTAATATAACTTGAGAAAGAAATGTGGTCTAAAACTAAAGCCTCCTTTCCTCTCCTAATACATCATGAGATTTGCAGGGTGAAAGGAGGTATAAAATTTAGCTCTCTGCCCATTGTAGTCAGGCTGATGGAAATTCAAGATAATTAACGTAGTCAGGCTATGCTGAGACTCCTCTATATCTCCCCAGAGCACTTAGGACATGTATATCAGAAAGGCCTTTAGAGATAAAAGAAGCTTGTAAGGTGAGAGCTTTGATCTCAGATGGGGTTTAATGACTTGGACATTGCTCATGATAATAACTATGAGCACTCTAAAGAGGGGAGCACATTTCTGTAGTTATTTAAAGGATTGCTTCCTTCTGCCATTTTTTTAAATTGCAACCTACAAAATCACGAGTCATTTTGGACATATAATAATGGACAGCTGTTTGAACAAACAGCTTAGAAGATGAGATTATCTCTTTAAAAGCCAGTATCAGAGAAAAGAAGCAAAAGAGAGTTTGTTGGGTTTTTTTCTTTTCAACTTTAACCATGTTAAAAGATTTTCATATTCTTAAAGGGAGTGCCTCCACTAAAGAAGCCAAAAAGCAGCAAAAAACAAAGTCCTAAGAACCAGTTATGTTTCAATGGAAGGGACTGAAAAGAGCCATATGATGAAAAATTATGTGACAGGCTTTTTCAGACCCATTTCTAAAATGGAAATTATTTGAAGATTAATAGTTCCTTCCAAGATAATCTTCAATAAAGCACTCAGCAAGTCATGAGCGACGAGAGCTATTCTTATCCTGCAGCTCGGGTATCTGTGATTGTGAGGCAGTGTACAAAGACCTCCCTCCACCTCTAGTGGTGGGCACCACTGTCCCCACAGGCACGTGGTGGCAGTTTGGAGAGATCCCTAGAGAGGTGACACATCTGAGTGAACACAGAAACCAAGCTACCCTGACACAGCTCCAGTCTGCATTACTGCTACCTATTTTAAAGGCCTATCCAGCCTCTTTGGGAAATTACAGGTAAGAGTAATTTCATGCTTCTAAATGAGATGCCAGCAAAACTTTGTGCCATCTGCTAAGGCTTGCCTGTGTTTCTTAACTGCAAAGTGTTAGTAATATAATTCCAAACTCCTGAAATGGAATAACCTGAGGTCAAAGTAGTCTTTTTAATTACAGATAGCCTTTTATAATTATATCCAGCTTGTTTTGTATGTGTATATATGGTGGTGGTCATTTAGAATGTGGCATCCTTGCACACAGTGATGTTAGAAGTGACACAATTCTCTGCACTATACATAGAAGGCTGTTGCAGTCAGTATCCAAATCCTACTTTTTTAAATGGCAGCTAAAGTATGGTGCGCATGCATGTGTGTGTCCACATGCAACCATAGCAATGTTCACGTGCTTCCCCTGTAGGAATCAAACAGGAAAAATACAGGTGCAAGAGGCTCCTGCTTCTACTCAAAGTTCCAGCTCCAGTGAGCAGTGATGACTATGTTTATGGTACACAAATTGCCCCTCTGAGAGAAGACAGAGAATGGAAATTAACAAAACTCCCAACAGAAATTTTTGAAAGTTTCCAAATATATGTCAGACTTTTACTGACTGAAAGTGTCATTTGCTCACTATCTACAAAAGGAGATCACAAGCAACAATTATGGAGTATCTTCCTAGCTACCAATTGAAGTTATAGTATTAGAAAATTTGCATGGCTGTAGGGAGGGAACACCTTGCAATTCAAAATGCATAATTTGTTTAGAGACATCCATGGGTGAAAGGAGCCTTAAGCTAAGTCTTAACTAACTTGGAAGGTTTCTAGCAGGTTATGGCAGTGAAAATGTAATGAATGACAAACGCTTAGGGCCAGTCACTGGGAGAAATCTCCAGTGAGTTTCTTCAAGAACCTACTTAAAAATTTATGACACAATTAATATATATACATATGCATACACACATTCCTACAACAGCACAGAACCCCAGCCCTCAAAATAGCTCTGGGAAAGTTCAGAATTTGAGAAGGAAGTAAAAAATCTTTGAACAAAAATTTTGTTGTGGAACATCTGTGCCATACCATTTTGAGTGACTTTTTGTGAGACTTGTTGGAACAAGGCAGTTTGAGATAAATGAGTAATATTTGTTCAGGGGAAATGAAAAGAGGAAAAGCAAATGCTGATGGATTTTTCTCTGCAAAAGGGAAGATTTCAAGGTGACTTAGAGAAGCATTCGAAATGATAAAGTACTTGGTTAAAGCTGAAAAAGATAAACAACATTCACCAATGAGGAGTTCAAAACATGGCTTTATAATGGCCTCTAACTGGATTTTGTGTTATTTGGGCTTCAGCTGGGGAAACGCAGGGTGGCATGACAGCAGGAGTGACTACCCGTAATTAATTTCTAGGTTTAAAGGTGCAAGCTACCCAGAAAAACCTTTGCTGTTTTTAATGAAAGCAGTTGTAACTTGGAACATAGATGAAGGAAGGAAGTGCTTTATTTATTTATTTAAATTATGACTTTGGACAGAAAAATTAAACACAGTGGGTGGAAAGATCCTGCACAGATTTGAATTGATCTTGTGTGTATCTCTACTGACAGAGAAATGGGCAAACTGGCTGGATCAAATGGGAAAAAAAGTACCTCTCCCTAATGTTCATGGGAAAACCAAAAAGTTATTTTATTAGAGCCTGAAATATTTTTCATTTTGGGACAATTTTGTGCTTTTTTCTTTCAGCCAGGGCAAAGCTTTCAGTATTGAAAATAGGGGTTTATTGTTACCAGGTGATTTTCTTGAAGCAGTTTTTGGACAGAACTAGGAAGATGCAAAATCTGTTAACTTTTTCATGGGGAAACTTCAAGTCTTTGGGATACTGTTCTACTTTAATATTGTTATGGTAATTTTTGGTTGCTTTACAGAGGTTTAGAAGAAAGATTGCCTTTATTTTAAAGAGCTGATAAAAGGATGCATAGAATTTGTGTGACTTACCCAAAACACAGAAAACTGTGAGCATAATGTCCATTTTCCCAAACATTCAGTTTAAAACACAAAACTCTGACTTGGACTGAAACTTGCAGTAAGGAAGTGACACTAAAGCAGCAAGGAATTTACCTCTGATTAGTCTAAGGAAGGCTGGAAAAAATGTGGAGCAGGCACAAGGAACAAATTGTGGGTATAAATGCTCTTGGCATGTTTATACTGCAAATTAAGGCATGTTTGTGGTCTTTAACAGCATCCTTGATAAGAACTGTTAAGGAAGCTTCCCTGGCTGACCATTTAGGAGGCATTCTGGCAGTCACACTCCCACCACCAGTGACTACTGCTGGAATTGAAACCAATTCTCAGTGGGTGGCTCCAGTAAGCCAATGGATGCCCCACTGGATTCCCTACACACCTAATTCTCACAGAGTCAGGCCAGGTTTCCTTACTGGCTCGACCGCAGATTTCCCATAGCAGAGTCTCAAACCCCTAGTTACTTTAATTTTATCATGGTGCAGCAACAGAATGAGAGCTCAAGCTGGTGCATCTAGGGAGGAACCCGCAAAAAAAGGAGAAACTGGGATTTTTGCCCTCATAGTCTAGGCACACAGGGGTCTTCCAGCTGAGTCCCCGGCTCCTGCTGTGTCTCTGAGTCATCTGGCTTTGCCACAGGTCCCGGTGCCCTTTGTCATGCAAAGGGTTGGCGACAGTTCTCTCACCTTGGGCTCCCACCACCCAGCACTCAACCTGCAGCTGGCACTGCCACTGCACACCCAGCTACCTGCACTGAATGTATCTCTCAACAGCAGTAAGGACAAAGAGCTTTGTTACCACCCTGGCTGTTATCTAAAACCTTTGGGAAGAGGGTTGCTGCTTATGTACTAGTAGTATGTTACATGTATGAGACCTATCCTTGATGACAGCTCCCTCAGCTATCCTCAAGACATGCTACAGTCCTCCTTAAGTTTACTTTCTAGATATGCCTGTAGGCATGTGGGGAACACAGCAAGTGTGCCAATATTAAGTATTTTAACCCAATAAAAGCAGGTTCAGAAAGATGAACAGTTGGTGCTGTCTGCACAACCCACATTTTCAGAGGTGTAGCAAGGAAGGAGGATCATTTTGTGGTAGCTCTAGTCTGGTCCCATGAACTGAATGCTGATCAGCAGCTGGAGCACATGCCTTGAGTTCCTGGGACATGTCTGTTGACTTAGTTTCCTCCACAGGGGATTCAGAACCAGGACAGCTCTGCAGTGTGAAACAAAACATGCTAAGTTTTTCTAAACAAATGAAAATGCTAATGTAGACACACCAGAAATCACTCAGGACTTCTGATGCATCTTTAGATTGTGCGCTTCCTGAATACTTTTTCTTAGACAATGCAAGTCATTATTCAGGATTTATAGTGTTCTATATAGTGGGAAACAATTTGTCCATAATGACTACAAATCTCTGAAAATAGGATTTTCAGTACTGGTGAGGCTGCACCTCAAGTATTGTGTTCAGTTTTGGGCGCTTCACTACATGAAGGATATTTTGCTTCTCTAGTGTGTCCAGAGAAGGGCAATCTTTTGAGGCGAGTACCAAGGCAGAATATCTTATCTGTGTCCAATCTTTGTTTTTCTCATACCAACTGCACACTAATAATTGATCATTTTCCACAGTTTTCTGAAATATTCTGCCATATAGGAAGTACATACCTGCTGTGCAATCCCATTGGATTTGATCCCACTGAATCCTCCCTTTATCTCTTTGCTCCTTACTGCATATTCTGTGAAGTCAGATGTAACCCCTTATGGTTGGCTGCAGGGGTTTCCCTTTTGTTTTTTATTGTCTCATTATCAGTTTTGCTCAGATTATCAATAAAGGCATTATTTTTCTGAATAGGAATTCATATAACCTGGGAACCCAATAGCCTGGGTTCTGCAAGTCAAGCTGTGTTCCCTCTGTTTCTCACATTATAACCACCGATAAAAAGTCTGCAGCTGGGGACTCAGCTGACAACTTTGTCAATGATGCATGGAGAAAGAGAGACTATAGTTGCTCTTCCACAGGTGCAGTAGAACTATAGTGGGAACTGAAGCAGGAGATTTTTTTTCTTGTAACTGAAACAAGCAGGTAACAGGTGACTACATAGAAACCAAAATATTGAAACTATTTAAAGTACCTGTACGCTGAGTTTGATTTCTAAATGATCACAGCTTCTCTTTCTCTACTTATGATGTGCCCCAAGAGGTATCTCCTGCAACAACTTTTCACTCTATTCTATCTTTTTTCCCACTTTGTAGTTGCAATGAACATAATTTTTGGCTTCTGCACTGTGGCCAGCAGGTGTATGGCAATGACTGCCCCTCTGTACTTGGCATTGGTGAGGCCACCCCTTGAGCCCTGTTTTCAGTTCTGGGCCCCTCAAAACAAGAAGGACATTGAGGTGCTGGAGCAAGTCCAGAGAATGGCAACTGTGAAGGGTCTGGAGCACAACTCTGATGAGGAGCAGCTGAGGAAGCCAGGATTGTTTAGCCTGGAGAAAAGGAGACTCGGCAGGGGGATATTATCACTCTCTACAACTATTTGAAAGAAGGTTGTAGCCAGGTAAGGATCAGTCTCTTCTCCCAAGTACCCAGTGATAGGATGAGAGGAAATGGCCTAAAGATGCTCATGGGGAGGTTTAAATAGGATATTAGAAAAAACTTCTTCACCGAAAGGGTTGTTAGGCGTTGAAAAAGGTTGAAGTGGGAAAGTGGTTGAGTCACCATCCCTGAAGGTATTTAAAAGGTGTGTAGATGTGGCATTTAGGGACATAGTTTAGTGGTGGACTTGTCAGTATTGGGTTTATGGTTGGACTTGATGATCTTAAACGTCTTTTCCAAATTAAGGGATTCTGTGATTCTATGATTCTCATTCCTCTGTCTTCATACCAATTGCTGCTCTTCTCTCAAGTTTTCCAGAACTTCAGCAAAGCTTCCTTCTTCAGTCTCAAAATATGAAAATTTCCACTGGTCCCTGATGACTAGTTTTGAGAGAGATTTTCCTTTACCAAAGAAAAACAAAAAGTGAGGTATTATCCAATTGCTTAATTTATAATTTAAATGTGATGAGGTTTTTTTTCTAGGAAAACTGGAAGAGGAATGCTTTCTTTTATGAAGAAAGGTCAAAACCATTGCTGTAAGAGATGATCAGTTATGCAGTTGGTGTGACTAAGACCAGCTTTAAAACAGTGTTAATATATCTAGGGGACACAGAAGTTCATATGAGTGGACGTAAGATTTCTAGGTTTTTGTTCCTAAATTGTAACTCGGGTGGGGAGAGACTGGGAAGCTACCTGATGATTAGTGTGAAAGTATTTCTTGGCTTTTGTCTTAATCTTAACAAAAAATACATCACCAAAAAGAAATCCTTAAATTAACAAGCCCTGCATCAAAATCAGTAACAACTGCTCCAGAAGGAGATAGTATATAGAAGAAGAAAAAGTTAGAAAATAAGCTACCTTCTTTTTTGTTAAGGTCAGAAGTGAAGGGTTTAGGGGTTTTTTTGGTCAGACAGAATTCAACTTATCCTGGACTTAAGATCTTATGATCCATGTAATTTTTGTAAAACAAGAAATGAAAAAAAAATATTGAGAAAGAGGAATTGTTATGAAGGAACCATCTAGAATTTCTGTGGATTGGAACACATGGGAAAAGGCAGTCCTAACCCTGAGGAAAACTTGCCCCTCTGACTGCACTTTATGCTTAAAAAGCTCAAAAGGAGTTTTTACTTCACCACTCAGCAGTGAGGGCACAACGTAAAGGTAACACCACCCCGGTACCATGGATTCAGCACTTTTTGGTAAGGAGCATGTCAGAGTAAAGAGTGGCTCTTTTCCAACCTGGTCTTATCCAGAGCAACAGGTTATTCACTTGACATTTCTAAGAGAAATCATCTTTGTTCTCCCATTTCTTTCCATCTTTGAAGGGCTCTCCCACTTTTATTTTCTTTATAGATTTTCAGATCTTTAACTCCACATACCCTGAGAAAATCAAAGCTGCTATTCTCTGTTTGTTTTAGAACTTAACAACCCTCTGATGAAAGTCTACTAAAGAAGTTGCTTGGCTTTTCTTGGTTTCATAGAGCCACCTGATGGGTGCGTGCTCTGCGAGCTGTACACTCCCAGGGTCATTAACTGATACGATGTCATGCAGAGGAAGAAAAGGGGAGCCAGCTTTGATCAGTGGCATCATGCAGAAAAGTAATGCAGGAAAGTAATAGGAACTAAAGAAAAATGTGAGATAAATTGAGGAACAGCAAAGGTAACATTGAGTGAGGCTCTGTTCCCACTGTCAGAGGGATGGATATGAGCTATTCTGGAAGCACAGTGTGGGGGAAAACACTGGAGTGAAATGGGAAATGGCACAATGTGCCTCACTTCTGGCTACCTTCAAGTGAAAGAGCCATCTTTGTACTGTAGCTTTACTGAAAAGGTATGCATGTGCTATTAATGTGCAAAAAGATAGGTGAGATGATCCCTTTCCTTTTACCACAGGATATTCTAGGGGGAATGGAAAATGTTGACTTCCACTGGGATCAGTAGGACAGAAAGAAAAATCACCATGTTTATTTCTGGGCCCTCCCTCCAAGGCTTTGCAGGTGACAGACCCAGTGAAAGCATCCATCTCCGCTCTGTGCTCAGTAAGCAGAAAATGAAACAGAAGAGTCAGTGTGACAGTGAGTGATTTCAAGCCACTTGTAAAGGCATGCATTCAACCTGAGGCCATCAGCTCAGGAGCCCTCAAAAAAATAGGGTAGTTTTTAATAAAACTACAGCCACCAGAATCCAAAGGGATCTTGAACAAGACAAACAACGAACACAAAAACTTCTAAAATTCATGCTGCACATCAAGGTACAAAAGTTCCCCAAGGCACTTTGTCAGGATTTGAAGTTACTATGGGTATTTTTGCCTGTCCTTGTCTGTCTTCAACCCACCTCAGATCAAAAAATTCCTCCAAAAACAAACTGCAACAGCAGATGATAGTTGCTGCTCTTTTCTTTTGTCTAACAACATCTGGATAAACTGCATAGCTCCTTTCACAATGTCTTGGCTCCCTCAAACCATTTGCTTAAGGCTGGACACAGAAGAGTGACTTATATGTAAATCTTGGGACTGATGGAATTTTTGCCATTTGCTGATAAACTCTCAATGTATTGCTCTATGCAACATATATAAATATGCTATTTGCCAGAAGAGGCTACTCAGAACTGCACTAAGGTGGCTCACAAAATTTTAGTATCGTGTTCTCTTCAACCTTTAAATAAGTATTGAAAAACATAACGGGACATTTTTCAGTAGAGTCCTGGATGTTTAGATAGAGATATGGACTCATGCCAACATTATCAGGACTCCAGTGTTTAGGTTCTGAAACGTAATAAACTGGCATTAAAATACTAAAACAAAAGGCACTTTTTAACCTGGATTTTCCTGAGACCAAATAGTGTCTTTATCCAGCAATCTGTAGTCAGCCTTTCTCTTAACCTCCTCTGGAGTTTGCACTAAACACAACCAGGTGACTCAGCCTCTTACCTGTGATTTCAGACATGAAAGACCAAATCCAAGTGCAGTGTCTGGCCAAGAAGTAGTTAAATTTTTTATATGAAGTGGAAAAGTTTTAATGGGAGGCATTGAGAGTGTTTGAATCCATAACAGATTCAACGGGAGTCGGAGCTTTGCGAGCAAAATTATTCAATAAACAGGTTCAGAAAGCTGCTGTAGGCAGGCCAGCTAGAGACTTCAGGCTGGCTTTTGTGCATCTCAGGTGCAGGTTGTAAACACTGGCTGGTGGGATTTCTCCTCTCTTTCTTTTACTGGGTAAAGACCAAGTTTGAATGGCAAAATCTCAGCCTGATTTTCAAAAGGAGATTCCTGTTTACTACCCTGTTCTAATTTTCAGCTTTTTTTGAGCAAGTGTGTTAGGATAGGCTTTCTGCTGCAGCAGAGATCAATAGCAAATGATACCTTTGAAGAGGGAGATTTGAGAGATTCTGCAGGAAATCAAAGAAAACAGCATTAAACAAGCCATTTCTTCCTTGTTGACCTCACATACTATTTGGTCTTTCTAAGCAGTGGCTAGGTGTATATATCCCAAACCAGTAAGTTATAAAGCAAATTGAATAACAAAAGAAAATTGCTTCATTGGAGATTCACAACCAATGTATTCTGAAGGCTTCCTCTCTTGCCCCCCTCAAAAAACTGTTGAAAGGGAACCAGGAATGCAATTTTCACTTTTGATAGCTCAGTCTATCAATCATGCAGGCAAGGCCTTCCCACAAGTCTTATTTTAAGGTACAAACGTGTACTGAGGAGAGAATTGTTCTTTTCTGCATCCTTTCTTCATGAAACAATGCCAACAAGGCTCTTTTTAACATTCTCATCTTCTGAAGCACCCAGCCTCATGGCCAAGATACTGAAATGTTATCTCGACAAAGAAATCTTACTGGCCTTCCCTTCTCAAGCAGAAGCACAAGGGATAAAGCAGAGCTGAGGGGTGGTGCTGACTGTGTGCACCACAGTCATAGCATGTAATGTGTCTATCCACCACCTTTTTGAAGAAACTTGGGCTCATCTAAACAGTGACCCTTTTATTAAGTCTTTCAGGCGTTGGTTTTCCCTTAGAAAGTTGGTAAAAGTTGACTGTCTCATCAAAGCAAATTATCTCATCTCCCTCGGTGACCAGTAGAGAGAGCCAAGCACCTTTAAAAATCAATCAATCCTTTCTCCCTGGCACAAATTTCTAAAGTAGATGAGATGTTTTTTTCTGCTTGTTGCCTCTTTATCCCCATTGACAGTAAGGACAATATAGAGGAGCACTAGGAAAGGCAAGATATTAGGCAACTGTATCAGAAAACAGCAGAGTCCTCTCTTAATGTAGACTTCATTGCATTTTATTCTGAAATGGAGGGGACTTGTTTGCTGCTCTCAGGTCTCTCCTACCTCAGTTTCAATCAACTGTTTATACACAAGTGGGGAGTTGTTTGCTTTTGTTTTGTGTGTTTGGGGGTTTGTTTTTCTGGGGTTTTGGAGTTCATTTGTGGG
>QWTY01044222.1:0-11441 GCA_008033365.1 Pseudorectes ferrugineus
GACCAAACAAGTTCATTGAATAGTTCAAGTTGGAAGAGACCTCAGTCTATCCTCCTTCTCCAAACAGGGTCTCTTCTCCAGGCTGAACAAGCCTTGTGCCCTCAGCCTCTTTACAAAGGGCACGTGCAGGAGCAGAGTCAAAAACAAGAGTATTTCACTTACCTGTGCTGCATCCTGGCCTGGCAGCAGTGGAGTGAACTGGCACGAGGAACACGCTGAGACAGAAGCATGCCACACTACTGAGGATAGATTGACTGTTTCTACACTGAGGCTTTGACACAGATTTTTCTTTCTTACACCATGACTTGGATCCAAGTGTATGTAGTTCAAGCCTCTGAGGTACTGTGAACATCAAGGTAGCCTTGCCCAGCCTGTGGCAAATGCAGAGTGGACATGGTTACACTGACTGGACATGGGCACAGTTCTGTGCCCACTCCTGATGGGCATGGCTTACCTGGGTTATCGCACCTGGGTGCTGGGGTTGGATGAATTCTGTGAGGAAATGATGCCTTTGGGAGCTTGTCTTAGATGAGAAAAGCTCACCTTGAACTAGGGATACCAAGGATAAAGTTTAAGGGCCAAGTTGTCAAAGTATTTAGGCATTTTATTGCTCTAGCTAATGGAATATTCAAAAGTCCATCAAATGCATTAACCATTAGAGAACGCATTTTATACAAACCACAGAGCCTGCTAGTGCCAGACTTGTGTGCCCTTTGGTCAGTAATGTCCCCAGCACAACCTGCAAAATAAAGACATCTGCTAGGGGAGAAAAGAGGGGAAGGTATAGCACTTTATTACATCAGGTCTGAAATAGAGCTTTAAGGAATAATGATTAGTACAAATGCTGCAGCTGGAGCAGGAGCAAGAAATGAGAAAACCACAATGAGAAAGAAAATTACAAGAGCAAGGGAATGAAGCAAAAACAAAGCCAGAAGAATAGGAAAAAAATATCTGTATTTAACAAAGTGCAGTCTGCAAAGTAACCAAACTCCAGAATAGTAGTTACGGACTTGAGTCAGCACTGCCAGGTCAGGGGGACACCTGGAGAAGGCTGCTGCAGGCCTGAGTTCTCAAAGAAGGTGCTGAGGTGTCCATGTCATCCATGTGTTACAGTTCTGGGGACCCTCACGCTGGCCTTGCGGTCATCCTAGAGTTCATTTGGGTCTGATGCCCACATCTTTGAGGGTTTAACCCTGCTCCAGGCTTCCCCTCATGGCTTGAAGTTCTGGCCTATGTCTGCTGTGAAAACCCAGGCATCCCTTGGCCCTTCCTCAGGTGCTGGCAGTCTGGTCCATGAGGAGTCACTGCTCACATAGCTCAAGACAAAACAGATGTCTCCGGTGCCACACGAGCTGAGCCTTCTCAGCTACAACCTTAGTAGATTTGCTACTCAAAAATAATACCCTGCCTCTTAATTCCACCAAATAATGTTGCTGCAAATTTCCTAATCTTCAGTGGGACAGACTATTGTCCCATCATGAAGGCCTCTTGCCAAACAACTTGGTTTCTTGAATTGTAACCTAAAACACAGTGCAGACAGGGCAATCACTGACTTCATCACAGCACTGTGAGCACAACCCCATCCCTTAGGGCAGATGTTTCATACGGCAGGGGAAATGGGGAGACATGAAGGATGTGGGTGGTGGATAGGAGTGAGGTAATGTGGAGAGGGTGATATCATGGTGTAGCCACAAGGGTTGGGTGAGTGAGGGCTTAAGAAGTAATTTCTGGCGTGTTTAGCCTCATTTCCCTGGGAAACAAGGCTGACAGTATCACTTTGGGTGTATATATGTGCACATGCTGTAATAAGGGAGAGGCTGAGGCTTCAGAGTAACCCTCATGAGGCACCAGAGATCCAGGGGAGTGATCTTGACAGTGCCCCAAGAATGGAGAAAGCCTCAGTTGAAGCCTGCATTTTATTAAACACAGGAGAATGTATCCACCCATGAGATGTACACTTGCATGAGTCCAGGCTTCCCTTGCTCTGCTTCTCAGGCAACAACTTGTTACTGAATTTCAGTTGTGCAGCCACTTGGGCATAAGTATGTATCTCAAAATTTGCAATCCCATATGTATAACAAAATGTTTGTTTTAGAAATACCAGTGACTGGAAAGTAAGTGTCAGCAGAAATGAGTTATTGGTATATGTAATAGAACAACATCTTCTCTGTAGAGCAATGATTCCCAATTTCTTTGGCCCACCAGAGCATTGCAACCTTCAAAATTTCAGGCAAACATCGTTCACCCTTATAATGAAGCTTTTAGCTGAAAGCATTTTTATGATACTACTTTGGTTGTGTAGCCAGCAATGATGAATTACCTTATCCATTATGGCCACAGCTTGAAAACGCAACTGTAAATGCATTTGCTTTCCCCTTATTCTAGTGCTTCTGATTCAAGCTGCATGTTTCAGGTCCATCACGAAAGAGCAAAGATTCCCATCAGATTTATTTGTCACGCACTCAGGTTGTTCAAACTGTTCCTTTGCAGTTTATAGTTTTAAATGGTGAAAGTTTGGAATAAAAGTGAAAAGTTTGTCAGATACCATGTAATTGGTTATAAAATGTGTGCCTCTGTACACAGCAATAAGGCTCTGGTGTCTGCACTGAGATTGTTTTGTGCTGCGTGTGATGGAAGAGGTAACACACCTTTCCCTGCCTTGGTAAGGTTCCTGACATGGCAGACACCCACACTCCCACAAACAACTCTGGCTCCATCACCACCCTCACCTTTCCAGCAAAGGGCTAAGGACTGTTCCTGTCCACTCTACCAGAGACAGACCTCTCTGCACACAAAAGTTTTACCTGATTTAAAGGGGTCGCTGTACAAATGCCTCTCTCCACTCGTGGGTGCCTGTCTTGTGGTCACCCTTTCTGATGCTTGTATGAGAGATGCTTTTTGGTTTTTACTTCTACCCATTTCCACATGATAGAAACCAACTTGTAGAAATACATTTTCATGTACCTGAATGTCAACACAGAAAGGGAGATTTAATCCTTTACCTTCTGTTCCATATTTAGTCCTTTGAGTACACAGAAGAAAAACCCATGCTCATGGTGACCTATATAATCCAGCACACTGCCTAATCACACTTACATGAGGTGGCTGCCCGTGGTATCAGGGATGGAATGCGGGCACTGGAAGACCCCTGCTAGTGCTCTGTTCTGAAGAGTGATATGAGTCACTTTTACTGTCTGGAAATAGAGATCCTCCTCACGTAGCACAGGTTCCACAGAGCTGAGTGTCAAGGGGAGAGAAATTGACGAATCTTTTAAAATGTATTTATCATTTGCCATTTGTTTTTTTCTTATCGTGGCACTCACTTCAGGGTGACTCAGGGTGAGCTGCTGCAAACTAGAGGCCAGCTGATTTCAGCCATAACTGTGCCTGTGCTGTATAATGAGGCAGGGCAATTAACGACTCCAAAACAAAGAGGTACATCGTGAAAGGTGAGTTTAAAAAAACCAAAACCGAACAATGAAAACCACATTGCTCAGCATCAGCGGTGAAATAATTAGACATCTCTTCAGGACGGATTTATAGGCTAGTACCATTCACAGACAGAAGCAGAACTTGCTAGGGAGGATGCTTTATAAATGCAAAATTAGTAACAGTAGTCCTAAAAACAAAACTGAATAAGGAAGCAGAGCCTGAGGAAGCACAGAAAAATGGCACAGCTGCCATGAACAGACCAGATGTGGGCTGATCTAGGGTAACTCTTCCCAGAGTTTTCTCCTTCCAGCACGATGCTGGAATACTCTTTGGTCTTTGTGAATGAGGACGGTACACATGTCAGCATCTCCCTTGGTGCCTGCCTGCATTGAGGGCACAGAATAAAGCAGGAAAAGAAGACAGTTTATGGGCATTGCTTGGTCAGAGTGAGATGGTATTTTAAAGCCAGTGGTGTCATTTTTGGTTATGACAAACCTCAAAACTCGAGAAAATGCCCTTGATAACTGGTGTCATACTGTTGCTTGCTGTGACAGAGATTTCTGTATGTGCTCAGGGCAATGGGTCTCTTTGCATTGTTAGATTCTTCCTTCTAGCTACTGGAGGCTACTGAAATTCAGAGATGAAGAGATAAAACAAGAGGATCATAAGTATTTATGCACAAATGAACACCACCAGGCATTTCGGATGGGATTTGGAGCCCCTGTGCCTGGTGTGAAGCCCTGGCTGCCTGTTTTGCTCAGCGAATGTTTGGATCCCAACACATATGGGTCTAAACCCTTATTTTTAAACCTGCCCGCACCCCGACAAGAGTGACACCTGTAGCTGTGGCCAGCACTTCAGTGGCCACAGAGCTGGAGCGTGGGGGGGCAGTGGGTTGAGTCGGTGAGTGACTCCTGCCTGTGGAGAAGCCACCTCGTGCCTCAGTTTCCCCATTTTTGTGACAGTGTGGGGGGCGGCTGCGACCCCTCGGCGGGATGCTCTTGGCCTGGCTGGCGGGCATCCGCGCCCCGGCATGGCTGTCGCCACTCCTCCTGAACCCCCACCGGTGCGGGGCTTGGGGAGCCTCCTCGGACCCGAGTTCTGCCCGGCGGGGATGTGAAGCCGGGCGGTGTGGGGCGGCAGCCGAGTCCCCTGGACGCCCCTCAACCTCCTGCTGCCTTCAAAGGCCGCCGAGGTCGCCGTGGGGCGCCGAGGGGCCGGCGGCGGGACGGACGGGGGCGGCCCCGGGGCGGGGGTCGGGCCGGGCCGGGGGTGGAGCCGCGGGCTGGCGGGTCGGGGCGAGGGGGAGCCCTCCCCTTCCCTTCACGAGCGAGCCGGAGCCGGGGAAGGCGCCTCTGCAACTCCTCCTGCCCCGCCGGTGCCGCCCGCCGCCCGCAGCATGGTGAGAGGGGTCGCCGGGCGGGAAGTTCGGCGGCGGCGGCCGCCCCGCTGTCCCCGGCCCGGCCCGCGCTCACCGCCTCCCCGCTCCCTCTCTTGCAGATCTGGAAAACTCTCCCGCTGCTCTGCGCCCTGCTGGCCGCCGCCCGCCTGAGAGCCGAGGTAGGCGCGGGGCCCCGGCGGCGGGACGGGGAACGGGACGGGACGGGGTGGGGGCAGCGGGGGCGCCACGGCGCCCGCGGGGGAGCAGCCGGGACCGGGGAAAGTGGCAGCCGGGGCGGAGAGGGAAGTTGCGGGGCCGACGGGCGCCTCGGTGGGGGCGAGGGGCTGTGTCCCCACCGGGGCCGGACCCGGGCATCCCGCCGCCGGGACGGGCTCCCCGGGGCAGCCCCCTTTCCTCCCTCCCTCCTTTCCTCCATCCCTGCCTCCCTCTCTCCCGCGCGCTCTTTCCCTCGCTCTTCTTTTCTTCCTTTCTTTCACTGCAATGACATTGAAAACCTTTGAAAGCCCCCAGCTGCAACCCCCCCAGCTCTGTTGACAGAAAACAAACGGTGCCTGCATTCCCGGTTGCGGCGGCCTCCCTAAAAAGTGAAGTCAGAAACAAAATATTTGATACTTACGGCAGGGGAAATGTGGAAGTGATTTGAGGAAAATGAACTCAAGCTGGGCTGGGAAGGGAGGCCGAGCCTGCCTTCGGAGGAAAGCGGTCCCGCTCGGGGGGCAGCTCGTCCTCCCTCCCTGCATTTTTTTCTCCGTACATATTTCTCCCAGATGGCGAGACCCACCCTAGAGCATCGCAGTTTGGCTCCGTGAAAAAAAAAAAGAAAAACGCATAAACACGTCTGGTTCCCTCTTTTTCTGCCTCCCACCCGTGGACTGTGCTGCCCGGGTTATGGTAAAGAGTGGGGTTTAGGATGGACCCCATCGCTGTTGTTCTCCCTCCCTAAACAAAGCTCTTTGTGAACTCCCCGCAATGGCCAGGTGAGGAGCAGAGGTGAGACAGGGTGATTGGGAGCCAACACTGTCAAGCTCTGGTCGGTGCTGTCACGAAAACCAAGGGGAGTGGGACTGAGCTGTAATATGGAGTAGCATTTCACATCTACCTGTACACGATAATATTGTAATACACTTTCTTCCTGAAGCGTGACATACTTATGTAGTGAGCATTTCCATGCATCCTCTCCAACACTGTCCTGAAAAAGCCAAACCATGTTTATTCATTTTCTTAGGAACCCTAAATAAACCTTAACCAGTTCTGGTCAATATACACCAGCACCTCTGTAGGAAGAAGGCACACAGCATCCATAAGAAAAATTATAATAACAGCTAAATAATGATGGCACTGGTCTGAGTAGAGCTTTCTGGGATCAGTAACCCAGAGAAACATAGCCAAAATATGTTTGGCCCTGGATTTGTGATTTCATTGGTGTCACTAACATTGTCAAAGTGCTAAATCCTGCTTTTTGCCTAATGTTCTCTAATTTGTAGTACCTGGATAGCTTCCCAGCTGTAAGTACTGTCATGTCTCTGTGTCTCACCTGCAAACTGAAAGTAAAAAAAATGCACGGCCATTGTATTCAAAACTTGATTTGAAAGGCCAGTTCATGCTTGAGTCAATAAATTAATTATTATTATCACTGGCTTCAGAGATAATGGTCCAGGTGGCAAACCAGTGAACGTTTTGGTTTTATTCCAGTCTAAATTCAGCAAAACTTGAGACTGATGACTGAGGTCTGGGTCTGGTTTCAGGGAAATTTGACACTTCAGGCAACTTTTATTTTGGGGTTCAGTTTGA
Organism: Pseudorectes ferrugineus; assembly: GCA_008033365.1. Lineage (NCBI taxonomy): Eukaryota > Metazoa > Chordata > Aves > Passeriformes > Pseudorectes > Pseudorectes ferrugineus. The sequence goes on from QWTY01044222.1 coordinate 6,626, forward strand.
TTCCTCGTTGCTAGTGGCTGCCAAGTGGTGAACATCAGTTCAGTCATGGGTAGCATCCCACCCTCTGGGATATTTAGACCTTCTCATTTTCTAGGGAGTAGGCTGTGCCTGAAGGTGAGCTGCTTGTAATTCAGAGACAGCTTTGATGGTTGCCCACTTCTAAATGTTTCTTGTTACTGCTCTCCTGCATCACTGCCATTCAGTAAGATTAGTGTGGCATTTTCCTGTGTGGTTTTCCCTTTCCAGATTTTGGAAGCGATAACCCTCTATGCCTTCTGTTTCTGCTGCAGCTTGCACTTTGTGCCTTTCAGTACATTTGGAATATTAACACTGAGCCTTAAGCTTCTAATCCTTTTGTTAGCAAAACTGTATCTGAGTTGTACTGGGGTTTTTGTACAACATTCATTTCTACAACATTGTTAGGTGCATAATTAGAGTCTTTAAAGAAAGAAAGAAATTGCTTCAGTAAATGTTCCTGGCATAACTTCATGCAGACTGGAAAATCTGAGGCGTGCCAGAACTTGGGAGCTTTTCTTGGCCTGGTTCAGTAATAGTCACAAGAGCAATAGACGGTGAACTGTACTCCTCGGATGGAGGCCAGCCACCAGCTTCAGACAGCCCTTTTTATCTCTCTCTTCCTGGGTCAGACTCAATGAGGTGGCTGTTCACTCATATTAACAGGGATGCTACAGACGTGAAGTTGCTCATATTCTCAGCTGGGGCTCCTAAAGCATATGGAGTGATTTTTGGGAAGCATCCATCACAATAGAGGAAAAGGGAGAGGCTTGAAATGTCTGTTGAATGTATTAAAAGTCAATCAGTTGTTCACATCCTGCTGGAGTAAGTTACCTAGTTAACACTGGAGAGGAGTCCAGTTGCTGTTTGACTGTGTCCATGAGGTCTGAAGAGTGGTGTGTGGGACCACTTCCATACCAGCATCATTCTGTGTCCCACTAGGTTACTTGTTTCACAACAAGAGTGAGGGGTTTTCTTTAAACCTGATTCAGAATCTTCAAGAAAGTTATTTTCACCATGAATTTTAGATGTTAGCAAAGAGGTTTACGCCAGCACGAGTATATTTGTGTGAGCTGTGGATACAAGTCCTTTCTTGAATCCAGCTTTGCCAAGAGAAGAGGTCACTGACCTGGCCTGCCTTCTGCTCCTTGCCAGTTTTCTGGCCATTCAGATTAATCTCTGGGGCCTGTAGCTGTTCTTCTGAACTATCCTTAACCCATTTCTGGCCAAATGAGCCAGCCTTTGGAAAGAGTTATGTGTAAATGGTTTAATCTCATTAGTCTCATTTTGGCTAAAAAGGGCAAGCAGAGGAAGGCCAGCGACTCCCCTCTTGTGAGGAGATGTACAGACAGATCTGAGGGGCTATAACCCCTGAGCAACAGCGTGATGACAAATGTCTGGAGGCAGATTTATAACCTTTCCTAAAAGCGTGGTGTTTGCAGTGTCTACATCTGTTGTAACCTTGGGATGAATTTTTTTCACCTGACCTCCGTTTCCCTCAGTGTAATTTTTCTATATGAAAAGCTGAAAAGGGATGTAAAGGGGAAGAGGAAAGGCAAAGGTTTCTGTTTGCTTAACTCACCTAAGTGCTTCCTCTTGATCTGACTTGGCTGCTTTTTCATGTAAGGAGAGCAACACTTCACCCTTTCCAAGACTTGTGCCCTTTGCCAGCAGAGTACTTGTGTGCACCAGGGGATTTGGAGCTGGGAATTCAGATGGTCTTCACAGGACTTGGTGTACTTCCGCCCACTGGGTTGTTCACATAGTCTGGCCAGCATCATGAGCTTGCTGTGGTCAAACATTTCCCACGTTTTTGCAATGGACAAAACCTAAAAACTCCTGTCTTAATAAATGAAACTGATTAAATTTGAGATCCTTATGTAATTGCATAGCTGTATTTGGCCCTGAAGCCATCATTTTAAGAAATTTGCCTTTTGAAATTAAATGATGGAGACTTTGTGAATAGTTCAGTCCTGCTTTCACTGATAATTTAGCCAGGCCAGTGGACAGAAAAGGCAGCATGGTGCCAATCATGTGGGTAACTCAGGCTGTTTTTAATATGCATTGGCTTTGTGCAATAAAACCCAGCAGTAACACATTCATAAAATAATTTGATAAAAGTGACTTCCCAGGTCTAGTCTAGCAAGCACATCTTCAGTGCAAGGAAAGATTACATCCATTTTTTCTCCTTGAGCTGGTTTTGGAGTGATAGGTGTCTTCCTTCTTGAAATCCTTCCCTTGAGTGCCAGACCAGGGATAGCTGGAGTTGCATCTCAAGACAATAAGCACCTTTTAAACGTGGAGGCAGGGAAGAAGTGATTCTACCCTGGGAGCACAGCAAAGGCTCATCTGTGCAAAGCCTATTTTTTAAGGTGCGTGCTGTGCCATCAGGCATCTGCTGTGCTGCAGATGTCCCAGGAATCAGAGTCTGGGAGATGGACCAAGTGGCTCTGTCCGAGGCACCTCGTATTGTGCTGAAGTCGCTGGCCAAATGCCCCGTGTAGAAGTGTTTACACAACCTCCCCGGCTGTTCTGAAGGGGCTGTAACCTCTGAGCAGCAGCACGTGTGGCACAAGTTCTGCCGCAGACACAATGTCGTGTAGCACTTCCATGTGCGTGGCACTCAAATGCTGCTTCTCAGATGGAGCTGCTGTCAGAGCCGAGCTGCTTTGTGCGAACGCGCCAGTGGCTGAGTGAATGACTTTATCTGCCAGAGTGCAAATTCCTTGCCGGTAATTAACAGGGGGCTGCTGCTGGGGGCTGCCGAGGAGGCGGCTCTGCTCCCAGCACAGGAGGAAGGGACTGGCTGAGTCTCCTCTTGCATTTTCCAGCTGCTGTTATTGGTACAGCTGCTTACCCATCGGGAGGCTTCGGGGCACCTTTGATCTTTCTTGTGTGGTGTTACATGAGCTGGGGAGTGTTTCTCTTTGTACAGAAGAGAGTTTGTCACAAATCTCAGCCAGATGTGTCTTCCCAGACTGATGAGACTCCCATTAACCAGGCTGTGTTTCCGCCACATATCCTGTGAGCTAGATGAGATTGGTTCCCAGAAATGCCTTGTTTACCTGGGTTGCATCTATCTTTGCAGGGAGGTTGGCTTCTGCTCTGCTGTGATAGCAATGCTAATCTGTGAATAACCAGCATTTCCTTGGAGAGATTTATCTCTCTCAGCGTTGTCTCTGAGTTTAGCAAGCGGAAAGAGCAGCCTGCTGTTGTGCTGTGAAGTGTACTTCCCTCTACAGCTGCATCTGCGTGGTAGACAAGGGGGTTATATACATGTGGACTTTACCAGGGGTTGTAGGTTTTGCCACAACTGTGTACAGAGTTAGGTGTGAGCTGGTTAGAGCAGGGGGAGTATTTGCTCTCAGCTGTGGGGTTCTGATTGCAACTCCTCAGCAGTAAATAAACAAATGGCAGATAAGCAGGTCTGGAGGCTTCAAAGCTCCATTAAAGCACAGATAACTGTAGCACAAGCAGCGACTGTGTGGCATTTTCTTGCTATTTTTTCTCAAGTGTGCTTCAGTTCTGATCTGGGCTGCAGACACCAACCAGCACTAATGAGTGACTGTCACTTCTCTGCCTTGCAAACTAGCTACCCACAAGTGAAGTTCATATAAGTTGCTGTGAAATTTTACTACCTGCTCTGTGCCATAGTTTTGTCACTTATTACATTGTGCCTCTTGGTTTTGGCATGGGCGCTGTGGTTGTGGGGCAGTGGTTTAGATGTAGGCTGCCTGTGAGAGTTGAAGAAAAGCAAATTCATGCACCACTTTGCAAATGTGGAATTTCTTGCAGACATCTGCACCTTGTTTGGAGTATATCAGGAGGCCCATAAGCTAGAAACAGATTGGAGGCTCCTCTTGGACCAACACATTGGAAAGAGCAAAGGATTTGGGGTGGATGACTGGGGAGGGGTTTGGTATCTCATTAAGATTGAGCTGGAAGTGAAGCCCATATTTCCACTGTTTGACAGCTAAATAGTGTTTCCCTTGGATGTACTGTCAACTGCTGTCCCAGAGGTGGACCTCTAACCACTTTCTCAGACTACCTTAATGCTGTGTAATGAACCCCACCAGCCTTTCTTGTTGTTCCTTCTCCTTAGTCCTTCCCTTCCTTTTGCACTGCAAAGAGCAGCAAACCAGCTTGAAGGAACAATGGAGAAAACAGATAAAAACACCAAGGCAAAGCAGCTGCGTTTCATTTGCAGGAGCAGAGGATTTGCACACCTTATGCTTCAAGCACAGAAGGACTGGTTGGACAGCTATTTGTTATCCACTGCTGGTTGTCCCTAGCCAGTACATGTTCCTTCTGATCCCATCCCTGCTTCTTGCTTAGAGCCCTGAGACAGGATCAAGAGACCTTGGGAATATGAATGCTGGTGGAGCTTCCCGTGCTTAATCAGCTTTTTCCCAACAATGAAAGTTTTCAAGAAACAGTGATTTGAAGATTTTTTTTTTATAGCCAGAAACAAATTCTTTATTTCTGTATCTGTGAGGAGACCTAGAGAGGTCATGGAAAGACTTGCTGTGGAAGTACCCGTGGTAGGAGTATGACTCAAGCCTGAAAGGATCTTAAGTCTTCCAAGTCACGGGAGGGGAGAAGAGGATGTTAAAGTCTTGGATAAGAGGGAAGCAAGAGTAGGGTGACAAGAGTGGGCTGGCAAAGGTACCTCTGATGGAGAGATGTACTGGTGAACCTTGTCCTAATTCAGGAGCCCGTGGCTTGGGTGTACTTCCCACCATCAGAAATGCTATCCTTTGCCTTTTCCTTGTCACCCTGCTGCCATGGTGAGATATTTTGG
>QWTY01044225.1:1708-12906 GCA_008033365.1 Pseudorectes ferrugineus
GCCACCCGAGGAAAGGAATATTTTCAGCCCACTCACTGGTGTGCTCTTAAAGCAGATGGGCTAGGAAATCTCTACAGTGAAGGTAAATAGCTATTCTGGCTTATCCTAGTGCTTCAAAGAGCAAATGGAATTACATACAGTCACCTAAGGTGGAATTTTATTGTAAAAAATTGCAAGACTTATCAAACCAACTCTGTTACTAAAAAATATCAGAGCTACTCAAAAGCAAGATTTCATCAGCTTTTATACTTCTTTGTATTGAAGTCCAGGGGTTTGAGGTGGTTTTTTCAGATTCTTATGGTACTCAGCTGGGAATTTCTTTCTGGGTTTTTTTGTTGTTGTTATTTTGATTTTTTCCTCCCTCATTCCTTACAAAATCCTAGGTCCTATGCAAGACTAATATCTATCCAGTCTGAGGCTTTATCGTGTCCATCATGGACAGACAACCCTCACTTAGCCACATCCATTTTATGGTCTTCAGAACAGACTCAGTCCACTTTACTTCAGGTCAAGGCAAGCAACATGATCCTTGTCACAAGGTCAATTTTCAACTATTCCTTGCTTTCCAGCTTATTTGCTGAGTGGTTTCTGGGGCTACAATAATTTCTCTGTAACATTGCCTTTAAATGATTCTCTTAAGTGCAGCTGTAATATGATGTGCTCCAAAACATTCTATCTACACTTCTCTGTATTCACTGATGATTGTATGGACCTTCATCATCTCTTTTGTGGGCCAAAGATATTTCATCTCTTCAACAACTATTTGTATAAACAAGTTCTGTATATACGACAGATTTCTTTTTCTCTGCTTAGTATCATTTTCCAGATTTACTGTATCTTTTAGTTGGATTGAGTGGCTAGATCTCATACCATGCTGAAGGTGAGGGCAAATCCTGGATCTTTAAAATCACATGAAACCTTTTTCTGTTTTGTTTTGGTTTGCTTTCCTAAGAACTCCTACCTTCCCATTTTCTGTGTATATTTTTACTGCTACTCGGCCCTGAGCTGGGGTTTCCATACACTTAACCATCCTAGTCACAAAAACTTCATCCTTGAGTCTTAGTCAGCTCAGAGCATCATATTTCCAAAGCTGGGATCCACCTATCCCCCACATATGTATCTAAATTGAATGTAATTTGCCTTTTTTTTTCCACCTGGTCATTCAGAAAGGCAAGGACATTCTGCAGTATTTCAGTCAACTCTCAACCTTGAATAACAGTACTGTCAGCAAATTCTGTCACCTCATTGCTCCAACCTCTTACCAGTCCATTTGCAAATGTGGGTTTATTCTGGTAACTTTCCTTCCCAGTAAGAAATGAACATTTATTCCTACTTTGTCTTCTATCTTTTAGGGAGTTATTTATGCACTTACTTTATCCTTTCCCATCTTCATGTCCTTAGCAGTCTTCAATGAGAAATTTTCTTGACTGCCTTTTCCAAATGTTAGTAGACTATGACACTTAGACTTGTCCATGGCAAGTTTCTGTTTTCTCTTATCACACATACAGCAGAAAAGTTATCTGTAACTTGTTTTCTTGGTCAGCTACAGACATGACTAGCCAAAGGGTTCACATACAAGTTCAAATGCTGTTTACTTGGAAAAAAATACTCCCTGACAAAACTTTGAATAATATCTTTTCTATTAGCCACATGTAAGTTCTTACTGAATTCTAGGCTTAATGTTGAGCTTTCTTGGTGATATCCAGTCTTACCAGGAGGATGTCACATTAGACAATCCCATTAGCCCTTTCTGTAATGATCACAAGAGTCCTAAAAGCTACTAGCAAATCTCAAGTGTCATATGAAATAAATAAAAATCACTCTTGATGGTCAATCTGTGATGTTAGTAAAAAAGGACACTTTTGTGAGGTTCCATTCTAAGAGCACTTGAAAGGAGTAATCCATGCACACAAGAGAGAGCAAGGACTGAAAACATGCTTGAACTGGCACCAAAATCATAAAGAGGAACTCTTACTCCCCCGCATCCTGCTGCTTGGTGGCTGACCTTCGACAGAAGAGGTGAGAGTTTAATGCAAGATTGACTAAAAAATATCATGGAAAACAGTAGCAACAAGAGGCACTATGCATAGGTGCTTGTAAGGTCTGAGAAGGAACATAATCAAAATCTCTGTGTGAAACCCAGAGGGTCATTTGGCACCTGAACTGACCAGCAATGTGCTGAAAGTTGGATGCAGAATAATAAGTCTAAAGACTGTGTTTAAGAAAAATTCACAAATTTCTTTTTTTCCTTCTGTGGATGGAAGAGAACACAATGAAAATAATGAGTCTGAAAAGAACAGAAGGGGGAGAAAAAAAGCATGCAAATTAATTGTTGGGAATAAAAAATCTGTGCACAGACATACGAGTCTAATACATGCCTTGCTATTAGCTAATTGCCACAAGAATCACACAATCACAATTGTTTGGGTTGGAAGGGATCTTTGAAGATCATCTAGTTCCAACCCCCCTGCCATGGGTAGGGACACCTTTCACTAGACCAGGGTCAGAGCCCCTTCCAGCCTGGCCTTGAACACTTCTAACACTTCATGTTAGAAGCTCTTGTAGTTATAAATTAACACAACCTAAAAAGCAGTTGATATTTTATCCATATCAATATCAAACAAAAAAAACTATCCAATTATGATCATTAATATGAACCAAAACTTTCAGTCTATTCTTTCTAGCATTGCAGAACGAAGAGAAAATTTCTCATGATACTATGACTGTACAAAATTTGACATTTAAAAATCAGGAAGGCAGACTGATTTATCTGTCCTCTGCACAGTTTTTTCTTCTACGTTTCTGGTTGCAGGCATGCTCAGAGTCATTGTAGAATTACAAAATGTCACACTGGAGGGCACTTCCACTCTAATTTGCAGTCCTAAACTTATCTTTGTTTATTTGTTCATATTCCAGGAAGCCTGATACCTCCATAAAACTTCCACTGTTTGTATATTCTTGCAGGTCAGAGAGATAATGTGAAAATGCTTTCAAGCTGAATACTTCCACCTTATTCCCAAATATGCTATGCCAAATCCATGTTTTCAATTGACACCAATGAATGGACTAGATCCTTTGTGGATATGAATCAATGTAGCTTCATTGATTTCATTTTACTTGAGTAATTCATGACAGCTGAGAATCCGGCTCAAGACTTTAATTGGATCTAAAAAGTGAGGGAAAATGAAATACCAAAATAAATCAAACAAACACAGGTACCTTCAGTCAATATTTAGTACACTATACCTCATACTCTTTCACCAGCAGGTCTCTGCACCACCGAGCTCAATGCCTTTTTGATGTTGTATTTCAGTCAATTAGGGAATGCAAATGTGCAATACCCAGAGAGAGTTAAAGTTCTGGAAGCTGAGGGAACAGAAAGGAAAAGAGGGAATTTTCTGTCCTATAAATGTTGCTTCTGTGAGTAATTGGCTTGAGTTTCCTAACCCTCTCTTAAACTCACACACAGAGAAGTCAGTCAAACACTGCCTTTTAATAAAATTCCTTATGACACCACTCTTCATGGCCATGAAATGAGCATTGAGCAATGTTTACTTTGTTTGTGCTTGTTATTACACAGTCCTCAATGGAGAGTGGGATAGACTCCCAGTTACTCAGGTGCTGTTCTTTGCAGCCCAAGGTAAGACTGAAGTCCAGCTAAGCCAGGCATTGAACAAAACACAAAGAGACACTTTAGGGACTGCAGAGCAAAACACACAAGAAAAGAAAGAGCAGTGCCTATCTCTGCAAACTCCATGAGCACTCAGGAGTTGCAAGCCATGCTCAAAGCTCTCTTTGAGGGCTCTGAACTGTGATTTGGCTAGTGTGACCAGGAAAGGCTCTGGTAGAGCTAAGAGCAGCACTCCAAGTCAAAAGCCTTCTCTCCAGCTAGACTTTAAAAGGAGAAGTAGTGAGGGCATATAGACATGAAGATAACAGTTGGAGACTCCAGTTTTTCATTTCATGGGTATGGATTAAAGAGGACGACTGAGGACTGCAATTTCCTATGCATACACAGTCCAGCAGCTAGTAAAGAATAGAGTTATACAAACCCCAACACTTGACACATTTTGGCCGTGTGACAGCTCTTGCTCTCCATTTACGCTGGGGCCATGTAAGGATTTTTGTATGCTTTTTCCAAAACATCTATTTTGCAATTCTGATCTTTCCAAATGCAGCATGTGGCATTTTTCCAGGAGCTCAGGGCCCTATGAGATATTTATTTTAGGGATTTCACTAGAAAAACACAGATGTGAGAGAGTCGTCCAGGCAAAACCTGTTATTTTTTTCCAAGAAGATGCTTCCCCTTTAAGCCAATCAAAGCTATTAAAGTTTGAAAACATGTTGTAGTCAGGTGTCATCACCAGCAGGTTCATCTTTTGATTAATACAGCCTCCAAACCCCTCTGTGCATAAGATGAAAACCCATTCAAGAAGAGTCACAAGCCCCACAATTAATCATAACATTTATTCAAGACAATTCAGACGGACATTGTTTTATAGAGAGCAAAAATAACAAACTTCTCCAATCTCTCAAATTTCTGGAATTTACTCCATGTTAACAGAACTCTGAGCAAAGTGAAGTTTTGTGGTGACAACAGGAAAGTGGAAGTTATCAGTACTGGCATTCACTTCCCACCTCAGTGGGCCAAATTTTATGTCACTGAAAATTGACTTTAATATATTTAACTAATTATTTTAATTGACTTTATGTGAGGATTTTTCCAGCTGAGTTTGGTGAATGGAGCTAAACCTGGTTTTAAAACTGAGATAGAGCAACTAGCAGCTTCTGCTGCTTTCTTCCCTCTCATCATCTTCTTTCCAAGACAGCTGCTCTTGTGTTGCTAACTGGTAGCTGTACTACTCGGTCAATAAAGCCAACCATGCATGAGCCGATGGTTGATCTGGCCCTGTGTTCTCAGGACTTGGCAATACCAGGATTTTTCAAAGCCTGTGCCAAAGGCCAGGCATGATGTGACCATGAATAACAAACCAATCTTTACCCTCTCCAACCAACTCCACTTCAAGAGACAACAATGCAAGAAATGCATTAAGTGCTGTACTGATACCTAAATATTTATTCAAGAGCATCATTCTGCCTCCTATTCAGGTCACTGCTTCCTTCAAAACTGTAGACCAATCTTGCATATTAATGCTGAAATTTCATAAATTCTATCTTAAATAACACCAGATATGCCTGAGTGTTTTCAGGGTATGTGAGGAATGTGAGGATTTATTTCAGTGGATTCTCTTTGCCTGTCTTGTCTGGAGAGTACCTAGGATTGCTGCCTTATAGAGTGCATTTCAATAACATGGGAGAAAAACTTCTGGTCCTCAGTTATAAAATTCTGCTGCCTAATAAGAGAGGAGTATACAATATATATAAATGGTTTCATCACTTGAAGGAGAAGTCTTTCAGGTATTTATCACTCTCTTTGGAAGGAAGCAAAGATGGCACTTGTTCAGATGTCAGAACCTGATGTTACCCTGCTGATTTAATGGACCATATTCAGTTTATGTTCACCCATTGAAGTGTGGAAGCATGAACTGGAAGAGAACTTCTAAATTATTATTCCTGGTTCTCTGCAATTGCAGGTACCATAGGTAGCACCCAGACCATCATCAAAGGGACCTTAAAGAAGATATACTTGAAGTCTTTAAAATATTGGAGGTATTCTTATTCACACCACACTATACTTCTAATTAAAATTTCATTTTGAAGTGGTTTATAATGGGTTTATAATGCTTGGAGCTTTAAAGAAATGATTGAAGAATGGATGTAAATTTTATGCAGTCTAATGGCTTGATTGATTAGCTCTTATGACATTCAGTATTGTCATCTATTGATGTACTTATAACTAAGACACAGCCCAAATCTATAAAGGATTTACTGTCACTATCATTCATTTATTAACCCTTTCCATATGTTTTATTAACAGAATCTTAATATCAAGCCAAGTTAACACCCTATAACATGTTGAGGAGAGATTTATATCAATCAAATGGTATGGAATAAATCAGAAATAGTCTTCTCTTACATCACACAGAATTACTTTTAGGAAAATATTGAGATTCCTTTTTTATTTCTAACTTCTTAAAGTATTGGGGGACTAAGGAACGTACTGATCTCTATAACAAGATGTAATAAAAATCCATTATGATCCTCTCTTTTTTTTTTTCAGGAAAGTTAAAACCCTACTTTTTTTAATCTTCAGTTTACATCAATGAAACTCTCAGAGGCAATCTACATGATTTAAAGACTTAAATACTGAAATGAAAGAAAAGTGAGGATCTATAGACCCTCTCTGGATCATATTTAAGGGTCTTCATTCTAAACTGATGAGCTCCACGAAGCACTTTTGAGAATCAAGTACTGTTCAAAAGAGAATCATACACAGAAGGACTAGCACTTGTAGCTGATGAATAAAATCCATATTTCTGTAAGATATTCCTCTTACCACAGAGTTAAAGCATGGTGGAGGTGGGAGGGAACCTCTGGAGATCTAGTCCAAGCCCCTGCCCAAAGCAAGGCCAGCAGAAGCAGGTTGCTTGTGGCGTTTTCAAGTCAGGTAGTAGATATCTCCAGGGATGGACACTACCAAATCTCTTTGGGGAAAGTGTTTCAGTGCTCAGTCACCCTTACAGTGCAAAACCTTTCGTCTTACATTTGAATGGAATTTCTGTGTTTCAGGTTGTGCCCTCTGCCTCTTGTCCTCTCAGTCAGCACCACTGAAAAGCGCCTGGCTCTGTCCTCTTTGCACCCTGCCTTCGGGTATTTACAGCCATAAATTGATAAGGTCCCCCTGAGTCTTCTCCAGGCTAAAAACACCCAGCTCTCTTAGACACTTCTTGTATGGCAGATGCTCCAAATCCTTGATTACTTTACTTGCCCTTTACTAGACATGCATGTCCAAGTCTGTCTGCAGCAGGCAGCCCAGCCCTGGGCACAGAACTCCAGATGTGCCTCACCAGCAGTGAGCAGAGGGGAAGGATCATCTCCCTCATCCATCTGGCAATGCTTTTCTTTCTTTGCAGGTGATCACAGCTGTAATCACGGCTTTAATCACTGCCTTTATGCCAAAGATGAGGAGATTTGCCTGCCTAGACTCTATTCACTTCATTCCCTTCTACCCTCTCTGCTTTCCACTGCTACTTCCTTCTGTGTACTTCAGCATCCCTGTATGCAAAGAGGGCCAAAGCCAAAATCTCCTTCCTAACACCAGATCTCCCTGAGCAGCTATCTCAGTCAGATGTGCCATGCTTTCCACTTTGTACAGGGATCTTACCCACATTTCATGCCCCCTCAGTGACCGTCCACGGTGCTCACATTTTAATCCTAGCATCACTGCGCCTGGAGCCAGACCAGAAGCTTCCTCCCACAGCAGAGCTGAGCACATGGGTTTGGTACTTTGCTCTGGAGGAGAAAAGCATCCCAGCCCCCAGGCAGAAAATTTTCTGCATAAATAGATTATATTGATGCAGTTTCTCTCTCCATGGCATGGGCCTTTCTTTGATACAAGAATTTATTTCCACAGAAATCAATAACTATAGTACAACTGTCTTCCATTTCAAAGAATTGCACAAGTGTAACTATAGATGATCTGTCTAAATTTCCTGTTCTTTTTTTCCCTTGACTCTAGCTATGAACTAAGAGAGAATTGGAACCAAGAAGCTACTGATTTATCTTTTTTCTGGGTGTTTACAAAGCTGAATGCATTTGACAGGACACTGCTAAGGAATGTTTTTAATAATGTTTCCAAAATACATTCTACAACCTGTTCGTTCAGTAATTACCAAATAAGAAGGATGAGAGAAGGATTTTTAAATTTGCCTTAGAACTGCTGCTATGGCCACCAAGTATTAACAAAATTGATTCTGATTACCATGGCATTCTGCTCAAGTCAAGCATATGCAAATCAGGTCTTCTTGTACTGCGCCCTTTGAAAAGCAACCGTGCCAGTGTAGAGGCTGAGCATCAGAGACTGAAAGAGCACAGGTGATCTTGAAGATGATATTGGTCATTAGCTAGGACAGAAAAGAAAAGAGCAGTCATTGTCTAAGCAAGGATAAATTATCACAAATTTATTTTAGACTGTCAAGATTTTTCCCCTCGTAACTTGTCATGCAGATGCAGCTGAGCAGTAACCACCAAGCTGATATGTTTGTTCCCAGCACCACACACTGCTTTGCATCAATGGAAATACAAACCAGTGAGAGGTCCTACCTGTCAGTACAAGGACACAGCTGAGCTGAGCTGAAGCCTGCAGTCTCCTGAGAACTAACTTCGTTTTGCAATGATTTCACAATCCGAACGAAACTTTTTGAACTTGAGCCACCATTCATCATGCTGGTCTGGCCAGAAGCCACGTCTGAAAAGGACACAAGCAAGACAAACAGCAGTGGGTACAATATTTCTGTAAATTTAAATCATCAAGGAGGCAGACAGAATGAAGTGGGCAACAAAAGTCATGTCATACACTGCATCTGCCTGGAGTTTTCTCTTCACTGGTTCCCCAGCTGAGGATAGGATTTTAGCCAATACCAAATGAGTTCTGAAAATCTAAAATCTAATTTTTAGTTGCCTTTTTATCCAGAATTACTTGTCACCCCATACTTTCCTGAAGTGTGTTTTTAATTCATCACCAATACATGCCACCATTTAATTAGTTCTGATGAAAAACATGCAAAATCAAACTGCAAGGGTGAGAGATGGTAACATACAGAACAATCTAGACAATAAACTCTGCACAGGTCCAAGCACAGCCTGTCTCTTTTTTTTCCACATAAACATGCTTACACACATGTGAATGACTAAAGAGTCAAACCACTCTACAAGTCTTCAAGCTTCTGGTTGTTCAGCCTGCCAGGTCAGTGCTATAGAATGGGAACTGTTAATTTACCATGACTTTCTGAATATGTCCAAAATTAGTTGACCAGATAGCATGGTATTTGCGAAAAAAATAGTTTGGACAAGCCACAGAATACAACTTTTTTGGACAGCGTCCAATTTGCCCAATGATGGCCCTGCAATAGTTTTTCATGCAGCATGCAGCAGAAAACCCTGATCTGAGCTTCAAAAGCACACAGGATTCTGTGTGTTAAAGTACTAACCACAGAGAAAAAATAAGCACTAAATTCTGCCTGCATCTAGCCTATATTATGTGGTGTGATTACCTGATCATTCTTTCTCTGTGTCCAGCTGACTTTCTACTGGACTGTCACTGAGGATACAGGGTAAGGATCTTCCTTTTTCATGCATACTGAATTAAAATTGCCTTAAAAGCAGCAATGCTAAGCCAGTGTGCAAGTTCCTCTTCTTTTCCTTGATGTGCCTGTGCCAACAGTAATGCCAAGTGAGAGCAATCATAACCCTGGTAAAACATCAGTGAGCTGTTTGCACCATGCTGACAACTTTAATAATAGCCAAACAGTTCATAGATTGTCACAGTAAGAAAAGGGCAGACAGTTTTTCCGATTTTGCTTTGTCCCAGTGCTGCCAGCTATATGCAACATGACAGCAGTTCAGACACATGCACACAGGGCTAGGTGGCTGCAGGTAGATATAAAGCAGGAGATATTCTGCAGGAGACAGTATGCAAATGTATGTTGGGAGTGGAAAGGATTTAGCTGTAAGAAACTCAAAACTGTGTATGTCTCTGTCAGCAAATCAATTTTCTGTTGGAGTTCTTCCTCTCTCTTCTGCTGGGTTTTGTGTTTGCTAATCAAACAAATTATTAGAAAAAAAAATAAGCTGTCAGGAAACTAAATAGCAGGACAACACCCTGCATTCAAGTCACATTTTATTACCTGCTGCATCTTCCCATGCAACCAGCCCCTTCCTCACCATCACTGTGCCATCACCACTGTCACCAGCTCCTGTGTCCAATGAGACTGTCTGATGGGAAGTATTGCCAATTCACTATGGGATTTATTAGCTGCAGAGAGGTTACTGCTAGAGCCAGCCATGCCAGATTATCATTTTAATAACTGGAATCAGTGTGATTTGTCAGGCCAGGGCAGCCCTTGTACTGTGGAAGGTTTCCCCGTGCTGGTTATTCCCACTCAATCCCCACCCAAGCAGTGGCAATAAACTCTAGGGAAAGGGAATTGTTTATGTCCCATTCTGTGTTACCAGCCACAGAAATTAAAGCAATATCCCCGAGCTACCCTATGGTATTTATTCAAGGGCCAGAGAGGAATTCTATTTTGAGAGAACATTAGAATGTAAATGGAGGTGAAAGTCTCTATTTCTCCCTTTCTCTTTTGCAGAACAAGTCTCAGACATTGTTCAGTGCTTCAAAGCTAACAATAAAAGACCGTCGTCTTATTCAACTTGCAATGTTCAGTGCTTTTGTTCTCCAAATCTATTTTACCACGTGGAAAGGCTTTCTGAGGAGTTAATATACACTGTACAAGAATTGTCTCTGTATAAAAGAATTGCTGCGTTCTAAAAATAGTGGCAGCTCTGTTACATGTATTTCAGATTTTCTCAGATGTTGGGATCAAAGTTTGGAACTACTGAACTAAAAACCAGTTACCAATATGAATGACACTAGCCTTTAAGCAAGACCATTATATGCTAGATGAATGTGAGCAAGGCCCACAGCAGGTAAATAGGTCATGCCTGGTTTTTTTCCTAGACGTAGTACGGAAAAGTGTAGTATATTGTAGAGTAGTGTAGTGTAGCACAGCACAATGCAGTGCTGTGTGGTACAGCGTTGCATGGAATGGCAGGGTGTGGCATGGCATAGTTTAATGCAGCCATACCCTCCTAGCAGCTGTGCTGTGCCACATGGAAGGCAGGGAGGTGATTCATGACAGTCTGCAAGGCTTCACCAAGGCCAAGTCCTGCCTGACCAGCATAGTGGCCTTCTACAATGGAGTGACTGCAGCGGTGAACAAGGGAAGGGATCCAGATGTCATCTATCTGGACTTGTGCAAAACCTTTGACACAGCCCCCCACAATATCCTTCTCTCTAAATTGGAGAGAGGTGGATTTGATGAGTGAACTGTTCCGTGGATAAGGAATTGGCTGGACCCTTGCAGCCAGAGAGTAGTGGTCAACAGCTCAGAGTCCAAGTCAGTGATGAGTGGTGTCCCTCAGGGTGTCTTGTGTTGAGACCAGTGTTATTTACTATCTTCATTAATAACATAGATGGAAGGATCAAGAGCACTCTCAGAAAATTTGCAGATGACACC
>QWTY01044226.1:0-13511 GCA_008033365.1 Pseudorectes ferrugineus
CATGGGTTTGTAGGTTTTATTCCAATTCCTTGCAAAACTGCTTTGAGCATTCTGAAATTAAAAAATAAAATTAAAAAATAAAATTAAAAATTAAAATTAAAAAATAAAATTAAAAAATAAAATCGTGTCATTTGGCATCTCTGTAAATCTATGTCAACAATTCCAGCAGGAATTGTCATAAAATAACACACATGAAGAAAGTTTAGTGCTGCAGCCAGAAATTCAGGACTATGGGAAAATTCCACTGGTCTTTGAATGGAATGCATTTTTGGGAAAGGGAAGGTGGGTTTGTTTGTTTTTCTTTATTCCTGTTAGGGTGTGTTGGGTTTGTATTAATTCTTGTAAGCTGGAGGGTGTGGAGAGAACTGCCCTGGAAAGAGCACTGAAATTCTCCTGTTTTCCCTCCCATGCCTGCCTGCAGCTCAGGTCTTGGATAGAGAAGAAGCATCCATCTGATAAAATCCCTTCCTGCTGCTGCGCTATTGTACAGTTAATTTTATGAATCCCATTTTTAACAGAATACCCAGTTTTTGCATTGTCATTTTGCTCTTTGTCAAGCATGTGGGTTTATTCCATTCCTGTTTTTTTCTCCTTTCAGCAGATGGAGAATATTACTCTCTTTAACTTGTTCTTTTATAATGTGAAGTGGATATCCTCAATTAATACACTAATCTGTTTTCTAATTAATTCCCTGTGGTTTTCCTCCCTTTTTGCTGGTACATTGAATCCTGAGTGCAGTTCTGTAAACTCAGTAATTTGATTATTTAAAGGAGAAGCCATGAATTTCATGATGGAGGTGCAATGCTGGATTTCAGGAAGCAAATGGATTCTATTATTGCCGTTTAAAACCTGCTTGTTCCCGGGGTAGAACTGTGCACTGCTAATAATTCACTCTGCTAAAATCCAGGCAGATTGCTGTCAGCTTGTCCTGAAGAGAAGTGCAGTGTTAGAAATCTGACACGTACACCCTCCTACAAGCACTTGTTGTTGTATTTTTGTATGCAGATGTGATGGCAGGGTGAGCATCAAAACATCAACCTGCCATGATGGGGATTTATGTAGCAATTTCTCTGCCTTGTTTTCAGTGGAGGCTCTGCTGTATTCGACAGATAAAGGGAAGGGGCTCTCCTTGCTGCTTGGGAATTGTTTTGGCTGCTGCTTTGGGAAGCAGCTCCAGGTGGTTTTGCTGTCCTTTCTTTGGGGTTATTTGACACTGAGCCCAAGACATGGCAACAGTCATTGGGAAATCTATAGTCACTCTCGCTGAACTCAGTAATTTAATTCTGAGCAAGCCCCCTCCTCCCACAAAAGAAAAAAAACCCCAAAGTTGAAGTATCTTGATTGCAATATTTAACTTTATGAAGACTCTAGTGAAAGTGTGCAGGATACTTCCTTACCACTGTGTCCCACTAAACAGAATTTTAAAAGCTCCATAGTAATTGTAATCCCAGTCAGCATCTTGCTGATGTTCTCTCTTGCCCTAAAGAAAAATAATACTAGAAGAAAAAGAGCTTTTAGCTCTAAAATTAGGGGTTCGTCAATGCAGCAGTTAAGGTAGCTGAAAATCATTTTGAAAATTATTTTCAGTTATAAAATCTTCAAGCTCTTGTGTCAATTGGAGCAGTAGCACACGCAGCCTGTTGTGGCAGAACCATTACCACCTGCTGAGTTCAATCCAGAAGGCTCAGAAATTCCTTTCCTGTTTTAGGATTTCTTTTCCACAACTCGGGTCACTGTTTTTGCATTTTGATAAGATTGTGTCACACACATCACTGTGACATCAGTCCAGTGTGGCTGGGAGGAAGAAGAACATTGCAAAATTATGTAGGCACCAGGTTTTACGAAATACTTTGCTTTGGTCCTACAGTTCCTTGTGAGTTTGGGGCTTCCGTGACAGCAAATACACAGAAGCCAACAATGCCCAGTGTCAATCAGTCATAAATGGGAATAACTGTGTGGTTTAGTTCCAGAAGGACTTGTCTGCATCTCCCTTCAGTGCAGACTCAGCACACAGAATAAATGTCACCTTTTTCCTCCTTTGCAGTCCCAGACAACCTTGTCCTGAAGCGGCTGACAGAACGCCTGAGCGCCCTCGACTGCCTGACCAATGGCTGGGTGCTCTCTGGCTTCCCCAGGGACGTCGAGCAGGCAGAGCAGCTGCAAAAAGCCCAGATTAATCCCAACAGGTAAGAGAGAAATCCAGCCATCACAGTATTATAGATGTGAAAAATTTGTTTGTGATAGATACAGATCTTCATTGACATCATTTATGGTGCTGCATCTTATTTATTGCTTCCTTAGCGAGGAGAGGGGTCCTGCTCCTGGAGAGTAGGAAATAGAGCCCTGGCCTGAGAAATGCTCCAGATGGCCAAACTGTGGGAGAGAGAAGAGGTTTGTTGTTCTGGTTATTTGTTTGAGTTGCCTCTAAAGCCAAACCATAAGAAATGGATTAAAGTTTGGATTATACGAGAAGATGTATTTTATTTGCAGCGGGAGGGGGGATCTACATCTTCTTTCTTCAGCACTGACATAATACCATGGAAATATATTGGTATTGCAAGGAGCTCATTATGAGACTTTTGGGTTTTGTGAAATAATTAAAAACAACATGAGAATTACGTTTTATTTGAGCTATAATGAATTGTTCAGAAATGTAATATGAGAGACATCAGCATCCAAAGAGAACTGTTACGAGTGCCAAGCAAATAAAATAGAGTTACTTTTCACAGCTGGTCCAAAGGTGGTGAGGATTTAAAGTGCTGGTGCACTCATCAAAGCTGAGAGGCTTTTCCATTCCTTTCCCAGGCCTTCCTGGTTCTGTCCATCCCACTGGCTGGCACAGTGGCCATTCCAAAGGCATACACTGGAAATTTTTAATCTTTCTGCTTCCAAGGAAGGTGTTCTTATCTAAAAAGCGCTGGTAGGAGACATGCATTAGCCACATCCATGTTTAAGTTGGCCAAGTTACTCTTCCTGTGTGTCCCGTGGGGTTGCCCTGGATCCCCTCCTGTACAGGGATAGGAGAAGGATGGAGAAGGTTGAGTTGGAGAGAGAATAGAGGGGAGTGCAGAGGGAGGGAGCTGCCAGTCATCCATCAAGGTTTAAAAAAGGAAAGTGTGTGAAAACAGCAGTAACTTTATTTATCCAAAGTAAGACGATGTGCATCTTAAACAGGAATCCATTGCATGAAAAAAATGGTGAAAGAATCTCAAAACTTGTTCTGGGCTCAGATAAACATCATTTCCCACTGATTATTCTTCTTGTGCATTTAGAAAGAAGGTGCTGAATCCCTAACCACGTGTCTGAGTCCCTGAGATCAGTGTGAATACTCGAGTGTGCCCCGTGTGCTCCTTCACAGGATTGAGACCTCATCAAGGGAGGAAGAGCAACTCATTATAGAATTGGATGTGTGGAAATTCAGCACTGATCCATTTGCTCAGCCTCCCTTCGCTTTAAAGAGCTCTGCACATTCACATCTGAGTTTAGAATTTGGTCCCTACTGTTTTATACAGGGGTTGAAGTGAGGGACAAAAATAGACATCGAGCTCCCTGATTGATCTCGGAGCTGATATTTTCCATGAAGCTGAAGTAGGAGGGATGTAAGGGAGAGAGGGTGATTATAAACAAAAGGACATATTGCAGCACAGGATAGCAGGGCAGTAACTCAGCTTCAGTTGTGATGCTAGTTATAAAACACTATCTGCAGAGGTGGTGTTTCTGACATCAGGAGAAAAACCTGATAGAATTATAGCCTCGAAATCAATCTGGGAATAGGATGCAGAAATCTATAAATCAGACAGAACAATCTACAAAGTCTCATTTTTAGGAGGGCTCTGTTGATGAAATTAGATTAAAATAAATTTACATATATATCAAGTTTATTATTAAAATCTAGTCACATCAGTAAACAAAATTATTTGTGAAAGAGAATGTTACTCTGGTTTTTGAACTCAGAGTAGACCTCTTTGGCTGATCAGAACACAGAGTTATTGTCTGCTTGTCAAGTCACAAATCTATTCCTTAGAGCTAATAAATGGTTAGTGTTCAAATACTATGTTTTATCTGACTCCCACCTCATAAAGCTACTACACATAATACTAAATTATACAGCATTGAGCAGGATCAGTCTCCTGACTCCTCCATCTTATAGAAAGAAAAACAAACCTAGTAATTGATGGTGGAAAAGAAGGAAAATAAAGTTATTTGAAAACAAACAAAATGGGCTATAAAGTTTGTTAAAATGTAATAATAAAAAAAACTCATACAGCATCAGCTACCGCATCCGAAGAACTGCTCTGGAACAAAAAGGAAAATAATTCAATTTCCACTGAAAAAGTAGGGGGGGTTTCTTGAAATTAGAATTTGCTGTAGAGTGAGGGTTTGCTCGTGGACTGGCACAGGGAAACGTGCAAAGCCTGTCTCCCACAGAGCCCAGAGAAGACATGAGCTGCTCTCTGTGTTCCCCCTGTGAAGCAGCTCCTGCCTAAGTGGACAGGATCCTCCTGGCATTGAACTGGGGCAGCCTTTAGGGCAAATAAGGAGCTGAATCTATTAATGGCCTCTCAGCTGGGGAGTAAAAGACACCATTAACCACTTAGTGCCGACCTGAGTGGGAATCCACAGACAATCACAGGGTGGCTTCTGCAGCTCTCAGCTACTGGCACAAAGGACTGACTTCAGTTCCTCACCCAAATGAGTGTAAATGGGTATTTTAGCTTTTCTAATTAGTGCTTGAGCAACAGTAAGGAGTGTATAGTGTAGCCATGGATGGTTCTACTGAAAACTCAATGTAATACCCACCAAAATATTTATTATCCTTTTTGCTCTCTCCCAAACTTAGAGTTAAAATAAGATTCAGCACAGCAGTGTCCTATGTTGTGAATCTCTGGTTGTCACCTTCAGCTGGTTCCTGACCATTCCTCTGCTGGGTCCAGGCCAGCTTAAGGCAATCAGCAGTTTAAGGATTCCCTGAGCCAGAGGATCCTCTGGAAAACTTCTAACCACCCCTTTTCCTTGACTTCATAATCTCTTTCTCAATGCTGTGCTTTTGGCCACCAAATCACGTGGAAAGGACTTTCACATTTCACTGGGTGTCATATGAAAATACTTCATAATTTTTTTCCAGGTGCATTTCTTCTCTGGAGAAACAGCTACAGACATTCCCTGGTCATGTCCCTCAACACTCCTGATTTTCTAAGCCTCTTGTATTTGCCCTTCAGTCACCTCTTTCTCAGACAAAGAACCTTGATCTGTTTATCCTTTTATTTTCCTGGAAGTCATTTCACTCTTTTGATCATCCTGTTCTTTCCCTTCACTGGGCATTCCAGCTTTTTTTTGCTGAGGTGGGACAACCAGAACTGCAGTCAGGTTTGAGGGCAGCTCTGTGTACTGGAGGTGTATGTGATAAACATTTTTATTTTCATCTTAACTCCATTACTCGTAATTGCTGATATTCCATCAGATGTTACTGGGATAGATTTTGGAAGAACATCTTCTGTTTGTAGACTGTGGTAACTAAACGTTGTCTCTTTCACTGCAAATACACCAAAAATTTACAAAGTGTCAAAAATCTCAGTTGAATGAGTCCAAACTCAGCAAAGAGTCTAAGGAGACCTTTTAACTCGAGATTTCTGGAGTTAAAGCTGCAGCCAGGTTGGTGTTGGAGCTCTCCTCAAGCCCTCCCGTCAGTGCCAAGGGCTCTGCTGCTGCATGTCCTGGGATTGCCACTTCCCCTGCTCCATTCTTTCCTTGGTTTTGTCCCTCTGATCTGAATCCAAGGTCGATTGTTTTACTTTTCAGTATTGATTAATTACATTACAAATAATACAAGTGAGCAGACAAAGCTGGGCAGGGGAGGGATGAGCCAGAGGATTCACCTAACAATACATCCATAATATATTTCTAATACCCATTTTTCCAAAATCAAAGTTGTTTCTTTCCCAGCAGAGAAAATAAACAGCAACAGCTTCTCCAGTGCAAGCTTTCCAGCAGGGTTTTATTTGGTCTTCAGAATGATGTGGCTGTGTTCCCAATTATGTCATCTTTTTGCATCATGTATTTAAAGCTTCTTTTTCACCACGCTGCTGAGAACATGCATTCAAACAGTTTAGGATAATGAAGTTCCTAATTTCTAAGGAAGAACCTGTGAATATGTTGAAAAGGGAGAAATCAGAATGGGAAAAAAAAAAGATTTTTTTTTCTTTTTAACTATTTGGTCTTTACATGGGGCTTTCATATTTCTGCAGCTGATCCCAATGTGGATTAGGGATAATAAACAGCCTATTAATGGAGGCCTGAACTAGGAAATGGAGTTTGAATCAGCAGCAAAATTCAATGGCTGGCGAAGGTTAATAACTCCATTACTATCAGCTCTATTTTTGAGCCGTTTGAAGAGCTGGGTGTTAGCCTTATCTTACTCCTCATTAATTGAGCTAATAGAACCCCAGTGACCCCACCGTGCTGCCATTATCTGAGAGTTTACCAGACATGGACTGGAATACTTATCACTGAATATGTATTCCTCAGATTCATTTTTATATCAGAAATATTTTTGTTAAAGATTGGCTGCCTTCAGGTTCCTTTTTGCCTTTTCATGTCTTTGCTGCCTTTTGTAACAGCTACGTATTTGGAAATTACATGTAAATGACTTAATTAAATCCCTATCAAGGAACAAGCTAAATCCCAAAATAGTTGCATCAAGGAAACATGATAGTGATTGAATTATTCTGACAGGGAAAAATCTTACAGAGCGTTTTTAAAACTTTGACCTAATTTAAATGATGGATATTGTGTATTTATAATAGATGTGGTTTGAGTTGATGGCATACAAAAATCTGATGAATAGCGAAGAAGAAATGTTATAATTATATCTTATTTTCTCCTCATTTTCAGGCAAAAAAAAATACCCAACAGAAAAATGATGTGGTAATCAAGGGACTAAATCAGTACAATAAAATTTTCCTGCACCAGAGAGACAGAGAAACTGTAGGAAAAGTCCAAGTGAACTATGTAGGATTTGGATTAATTTGTAAAATAGTAAAAATAATAGGCAGCACAATTCTCTGTTTCAGTCATTCCCATTTTTTTCTCAGGCTCACTCTTCCTGCCATTCTGTGGCTGCTGGTTTAGTGACTCTTGTCTTCACTAACACTAATTGGTTTGGGGTTTATTTTCCCTTTGCATATCAGTGCTCCCATCTCAGCTGGGCTCTTTCTCCTCCATCACGTGTTCAAATCCAACAGGCTTTTGGTAAAAACTCGGGGGCAGTGGGGGCTAAAGGAGCCAGATCTTCCAGAGCTCTGTGATGTGCTGGTGAAAGAGAAACTTGTTTGGAAAGGGTGGTTTAGGTGATGAATCCTGAGACACTCCCCCTCTCACCCGTGCTGAGTGTGCACCCACAGCCGTGCTCTGAGGGACCACAGCACCCTGGCCTGTGGGAAAAATACCAGGTTCTGTTCCCCAACCAAAATCCCAGAGTTTACTGGGCAAAATTAGCAAATCTTCCTCTCACCTGAGACTCATCTGCTTCACTCAGTGAGCAAGATCAGTTTAATCCACATTTGCTACTCCTGTAGCCTTTTCCAAGCTACAGGAGTAACTCACTCATTCTCTTATCTCTTGATGCAAGTGTTTGGAGACTTGTCCTGCTCACTGACAAGACTGTAATTAAGTCATTTACCTTCGTTTCCTGATCTGCCTCCATTGAATCACTGGGCATGGGGTAATGGGAAAAATATATCCAGGAATCTCCCATTCCCTCACGTGTCCCTCTGGCATGAGGGCTCTGTTCAGCACTCCCAGGGGCTACATGTGGTGCAAAAACTCACCCTCACATTTTTTTGTCCACACAAACCCAATGGAAGCAGCTCCTTATTCAGATTGCTGAGGTTTAGCCATTGGTGGCGAATCCTTATTCTCCATTCTCCTCCTCCTCCTCAGCAGACTGTGCTCTCTCTTCCCTCCTAACAGAACACTAATCTGAATAGAAGCTCTTGCTCTTAAATAATCCAATAGATAGAAAATTGGATGATTACAATAAAAAGATTATGTCACTTCTGCTGCACATTCTGCCTGACCTATATTGGTCCCACAAGAGCCTTTCTCTCCTGGGGAGAAGCATTAATATGCATCTTGAGCCAGCAATAACAAAACATCAAATGCAGTTTTAAAATCTTTCTATGGGCTTTCTGTAGGATGCTGCATTTGCTGTCACAAGCTGATTCTGCTCCAACAAGAATAGGAGGTATATTTGGCTTCAGTTGTGGGAGGCAGGGATTATTTTTAGAAGTTACCTCATCTCATACAAGCTCCTTTTGATGGCTGGAGTTTGTGTGGTGAAATCCTGGATGCAGCAATTAAGGAGTGCTCTGATCTCAGCAAGCTTCCGAAGTCTCCAGGAAGAGAAAAAAGAAAAGCTTCTACTTCTAAGTCAGTATTTTTATTTTTATTGTTATTTTTGAGGACCCAAACCCACATGCACAACCCTTTCATTCTTTTTGAAAGAAAAGAGGAGGGAGAAAGAAAGGAGGGAGATTTTCCTGCAGTAACTATCTCTCACAAATGAGGAAACATTAGGAAACCTGAAGACTTTCTCTCTTGGCTGCCCTTACGTTGGAACTGTTTTTCCTGGAGGTTGCCACCGACATCAAGGCTGCCTTTCTGAACTCAATACCAAACTGGAGAGGGAAAATTCTGTAAAAGCAGTAGAGTCCAGGGTACTTTTGATGTCTTTGGCACTGGTAGCAAGTTTCAGACAAGACAAACCAGACCAGTCTTGCCTCAGTCCAATTGAGAACTTTGTGACACCAATCTCTACAAATCAGCAAAGGTCGTTCAGGGCGTTCACCTAAGACACGACTTTTGTTTAAGGAATGAAATGAAACAGCCATGAAAATCAAAGTGTTATCATTTAAATAGCAGCCAAGTCTAACCCGTGCTTTTCCCCTCTGCCCTCTCTCTGCTGAAGTTTTTATTCACCCATTGGAGCATCCCCAGGAGTTCACTGAACTCTCCTGGGTTCCTTCAGGTCTCAGTTTGCTCCCTGTTCATCCCACTCTCCATGGCTGACTCTGGGCTGGGATGCAGCAGTGCTGGAGGTGCTGGGGGTGCTGTGGCATCGCCCTGAGGGGTCATCCTGCAGCTCTGCTCGAGGCTCCCTGGAACAGAGCCCCTCTGAACCAACAATTCTGCTAAGATGGGTACGTAGGAAAAGCTGTGGCTGCAGTCATGCACCGTCAGTGCATTTCATGGTGTGCAGTGCTGATTGGTCTCACAGGGTAAAAGATGATGTGCTTTGTCAATTCTGACTATTTTCTCATGGTCTAAAGCAGTCATTTTCAAAATTTCACCTTAATTAACTCAGTAGTTCACACACAAATAAGAACCATGTACATGCAAGGCTGATTTTGTAGCATTTTTGTAATGAAGATACTGGTTTGGAGATCTGCCTAGAACCAGAAAAACTTTTGAAAAATGAGTGAGGGAGGAAAACTTTAAATATAAAGATGTGACAGCATTTTAATTTAATTTATCAGTGCATTTATTTTGCATTGGTAAGAGGACATGTGTAGATAAAACTGAGGAGAGTTTTTCATGTGTGAGAACTGTAAATGAAGACATTTAGTGGCTGAGGAAGCACGAGGGGAAAGGAGGGCTGGCCAGGGCTGTCCAGCATCTCCCAATCATGTCAATGTCTTGCTGATTACTTCAGCGGTGTGGTAGCAATATTTGGCTGACTATTCTTCTGAATAAATGCAGTAAGGCCACCCTTACATCTTGTACAGGTTAAAACTGAGTTTATGAACTCCACAATCACTAGAATTCAGGATTTCCGGGCTAAAAGCATGGACAGGATTGTGCCAGCTGTGCTCTGATTTAGTGATCCCTTTGGATCTGGGACTGATCCCAGAGTAAGGCTTTACTCAGAGCTGGTGTGGCAAAATTGGCCCATGCAGAAAACCATCAGCAGAACAGGCCTTGTGCTGCTTTTGCTTGGGTTCTCCAGGCTGAAGATCCAGGAAGACAAGTGCATCAGTCTGTAGCAAATATAATGCAGTTTTGGTGATTAAAACTGACAAGTAATACTGCAGATTGAATGGAG
This sequence comes from Pseudorectes ferrugineus, assembly GCA_008033365.1. Taxonomy (NCBI): domain Eukaryota; kingdom Metazoa; phylum Chordata; class Aves; order Passeriformes; genus Pseudorectes; species Pseudorectes ferrugineus. Next base: position 10,100 of record QWTY01044226.1, read on the forward strand.
ACTGGTTTGTCATTACCATGAGGATTAGAAAGTGTAATCTTCATTAAAACATCAGTGGATTTACTGCTGTTTGCCTTGGAACAAGATATTTGCTCAGAATTTTCTAGTGAGTAAATTTAGTGAGTGCAGGGCAATTTAAGAGAGGGGAACTGAATCCTGCCATAGCTTATTCTGCAGGAAAGGTGTGGGAATGATCCCTGATGTCTGACAGAGGCACTGGGTCTAATTCTAGGGGCTTGGATCACCTGCAGTCACATGAATGTATTAATCACTATCACGTAAATTGGCCTCCTTTGGCTCAGGTGTAAGAGGTGACCCAGGGCTTTTATGCTGTGCAAGGATCATGTTTTCTGTCCCTAAATTCATTATGTTTACAAAATTCCATATTACAGAATGCTGTCCTTTATAAGGCTTGAAACACATTTTGTGAAAGACTTTTATCTGTTCCACAGAGGCTTTTAAACATTACCCTTTCCAAACAGGTTCTGTGTCTCTTAGCTCAGTAGGGCACTGTCATGCTTTGATAAAAATAACTCTTAAAAAATTGTGGTCTGTCATTCTTTTGACATGAATGCTGATTAATATCCCACTGATATTCCCTGAGTGAACAATCCTGTTCTGTTGAGAGACTGGCCAAAGGTCAAGGTACAGTAGGTTAGAAGAGTAATGGTTTCATTTAACCTTCTAGTGAAAGCTGCTACTTCTGTGAACTTAATTTAAGCTGATTTTCAGGACAAGTCTGTAGGAAAAGTTCCTCCTCACATACTTGCAGTGAAATCAAAGGATTCATATTAGCCATGAATGTGCCCCAAAGTTAAACAGATACAAAATAAAGAAATAATGTGTTTTCTCAACCCCTCGAGTCCTGTGCACTCTTCAGTTTGATTTTTTTTTTAAACACTTTGCAGCAAGGCACTGACCTGTCAAAGCTAAGTGGTGGTGGGTATGGGGAACTTGCCATGTTTTTGTAAGGTTTGCTTTCTCCTTTTAAAAGTGCAGTTTTCTCACAGAACTCTGTCTCCAGTTGTACATTTGTAACCTCCATGGATGCACAGGATTAACTGGCACAGGAACAAATCCTCAGCTTTCATTCCACCAGCCAAAATATAATTTCAGTTTGGAAACTTGCTGCCATAATTGGTTTTTGTTAGAAATATTACTGCCAGTCCATTATACCAAATCCAGGGTTTTATTAACTTTCCGTGAATAAATTGCTGACATGCATTTTGCTTTGTGATAATTAAATAATTCAGTGTATTCCAATTAAGTAATTAGAATCACAGAATCCTGAAGGTTGGAAAAGATCTTTGAAATCATCAAGTCCAACCTTCAACCCAGCACCACCACGGTGGTCACCACCAAACCACATCCTCAAGAGCCACATCCGCACATTTTTGAGCACTTCCAGGGCTGGTGACTCCACCACTTCCCTGAGCAGCCTGTTCCAATGCCTGACCACCTTTTCCATGAAGAATTTTTTTTCCTACTATCTATCTAAGCTTCCTTTGGCTCAACTTGAGACCATTTCCTGCAGTTCTTACAGCAAGTAGCTGTTACTCAGAAAAATCTTGTGATCAAACACAGCCAACCCAGTGGTGGCAGGAGAGAAAGTTGGACATAATGACCTGGGAAATGCAAGAATGAATTCAGTTCTGAAGGTCTTGTCTGTGGCTGCACATTTGCATCTCAAACCTGGCAATTTTGATCAGCACAGCTTCCCAACTGCCCCGTCTGCCAAAGCTTGAGAGGAGCTTCCTTGGATTTATTAAGCATCACGTTGTTTCACTGCTAAGGCAGGAGAGCTCCGGCTTCAGGCTGGATATTTGGGTTTAGTTGTCTTGTAGAGAATTTCTCCAGTGGTTCCTAAGTTTCTCCTGATGGTGTCTTCCTTCCCCCCACCCCTACCTGACCCCGCTCTGGATCTCAACTGTTGTTTTACCTTGTTGATGGTTTGTCTATATTTGCTTTAACCAGATGCCCCTCTTTGCATGCAGCACTGGGACTCATCCCCTCTCTCCTATCAACAATAATTAGCCTTGTAAGACTAATGGAAGAAATCGTGTCTAATTACCCTGTTGAAGGCCCAATTATGTTATTAACATTTGTGGGCTATAAGCTAATGATGAGGAGAGCCTCTCATTTGCATAGCATTAAGTTAATTGAGCTGGAAGCTATGGGGTGGATAGCAGTGATGAGAGCAGGATTCTGTTACAGAATGGATAATGATGACCGGAGCAGGACGATTCACCTGACAGGTTTATTAATTAACAGCTATCTGATTACCTCAAAGAAATGGCAAGTGGCAGTGCTTCTGAAAGGAGCTGCAGTGTTTTTTTTTAATGAAAGGTGCTCTATCACTGTGGATATTCTGGGGTGATTTATGGTAATGGCAGTGTAAGCTCTTTCCTGGAAGGCGACACAAAAACCTGTTCTGGTTCCCTCCCTGCCCTTAAAAAACATTCTGCAAAGGGCTGATATTTGTGAATGTGCCTCATTCTTACAAGGTGCACGAAGCCTGTGCTGGTGAGTTTGTGTGTTTGTCTGAACTGAGTATTTGGAAAATCCTTAATTGTTGGGTAACCTGGAAGTTTTGCCCTCAGAAGAACCGGAGGATTTGATTTTGTAAAAGGTGTTTTTCATTATGGTGTTAGGCAGGATTCTGTATTGTATTAAGGAGAAAATAATATAAACATTCAGCTTTTCACATTTTCCTGGTATGTGCAAGCTGCAAGTGGAGGTGAGTGCCCTTTCCTTCAGTTTATTTCTGGGTACAAACAGTTATGCAAAGTGGTTAGGCCTTTTAAGGAACAGGAGTCTTTATTTAAAGCAGTTCCAAGAAAAATCCATCTTTTTCTTTTTTGTTAAATGTCAGATTCTGTCTGATTAATTCCAAACACATTGTAATTCACAACAGACTCAGGCAGAGTCTTGTTTGAACTAGAGTATCTTTTGGAGGAAAAATCACTCTGTTTAAAAGTTGCCTGTGCAATCAATCCAAGAGTGACTAACTCACTATGCAGTTACTCATCATTAGAATCCCACACCTCAGTTGTGAATGTATCTGAATGTCAAATAAAGTTTCCAGTCAGCAGATCTTTTATATTTTCTTCATCTACTCTGAAGAGCCCATTATTAAATCCTGTGAGCTCCAGACCTTACCTAGTGACTGAAATCCTCAGTTCATCCTCAAAATACCTTTGACCAGACTTGTCTCGGGAAGAAAGAGAACACTACAGGTTTTAACCTTTCAGATAATGACTTTTTATCCATTTAAGTGGCCTGGTGATTAGTGTGTCAATAATAATAGACTTGTGAAGAGCAGAGGCTTGCAGATAAAATATATTCACTGTTATTTTCGTAAAATCATAGAATATCCTGAGCTGGAAGGGACCCACAAGGATCAGGGAGTCCA
>QWTY01044226.1:13609-37731 GCA_008033365.1 Pseudorectes ferrugineus
TCTGGCAGCCTTGGGGCCGTGCCCATTCCCTGGGGAGCCTGGGCAGTGCCCCACCACCCTCTGAGGGAAGAACCTTTTCCTAATCCCAACCTAAACCTCCCCTGGCACAGCTCCAGCCATTCCCAAAAACTTCTATGCACAAAGTCTCCCTGTATTCTGCATCTGGCATTTGCTAGGTAAAAACAAGCTGAGAACATTGATCTGATGTTGGTAGAGAGGCCAAAATTTTAGTTTAGTAGCTACATAGAGACAGAAAAACTACCACAGGCACTTCTGGTCAGCAGGAGAAGAGAAAGAAAATGAAAAATCAGAGCTGAAGGAAGTAATCTGGGGGAACAGCTCCTGCTCTGAGCTGTTCACTGGTCGTGGCTCAGAGCTGCCAGGAAGAGCAGATTCCAAGGGATTGAGGGTCGATTATTCCATGGAGCTGAGCTGTTGAGGAGACCTGTGCCAGGGAGAAGCATTTGTGTGACATTTCCTCCATCTCCTTCCAGCCTGTGATGGCTCAGAGCCTAAGGTTGTGTAGAAATCACTGGAAGAGGCTGTTCAGGAAAACCAGCACAAAGAATAAAAGCCTTTAATGGAATTTAAACCCTCCATCCTCCTCGTCCTCATTAGCTTCCTGTAATCACCAGCCCACACAGTCAGTGTGGATAGAAATACCTTTACCATATAAATTAGATTTTCTGTAAGGTGTTGTGTGGTTCACCGCAGTGCCTGGCTGTGTAAAATAGACAAACACAGCATCGAGCCAAGATCTGATAGAGCAGGAATTATGTATTTAATTCAGAGTTCTGTATGGAGTGCTCATAAAAGCTTGATCATGATAGAGGGGCCAATAAACATTTGGGAACATAAATATTTCTGTAGGAAATGGCTTTGTGAAGCATTTAGTTGTTGAGTAATAAGAACAACAGAGAAAATCAGACTAACAGAAACCTCCAGGTACTGATCTGATGGGTTATATATGTTGCAATGATAATAATGTTGAGGGAGAATTTTTATGGGACCAGTAGCAACAAATACATCGAGTCCTGCCAATTTGCTAATGAATTCATTTTTCTTGTGCTGGCCCCACTTGCTATCCCGGCTGTTCAAAATTCAGCTTTAAACCTGAAAAGCAGTGCATGGCACCTCGGGGTGCTGAGCTACTCCTCTGAGTTCGTGTGAGCTGAGTGTTTTGAGTCTTGGGCCATTTCTGGAACATCCATGACTTGTGTATTTAGGCAGCAGTCCAGCCAGACAACACAGGGACATATATTTTAGGAAAGCACACATCAAAAAGTGTTTTAAATGGCCAAATTGTAGGACAAAACATTCTGGCAACACAGCTGGTGCTCTGTCAGTCTGTGGGCTAGAAAATAAGAAGAGAACCTGTAAGAAAAATAAAAACAACCCAGGAATAGCTAATCAGGTTAGAAGGGATGTTTGGGCTGCAAGGATTTTGAGGACTACAGAGAAAAATTGAATAAGATTAAAAAATGTTTGTCCATCCTGTCTGACAGATGTGGGAGAAGATGGAATCGTTTGTTACTTCTCTGTTTTTCCTCTGAAAACAGCAGCAGCAATGAGCTGGCAGGCACAGTGAAATGCAGTTAGCAAAAGTAATGGGAGTTGAAAGTTTGACCTTTTGTGATGGAAATTTGATATGAAAAAAGGGTCTTTTGATAATTTCTCTATCCAATCAGATATGGGAGATGTCTTGATCCTGTTTCCTTATTTGCATGCTGACTGATCTCATTTGAAAACCCAATCATTCAGAAATATTGGGACGTCAACAGAAATGTTACAAACAAGAAGTTGTTTTATCTGAAAGGTCTGCAGGATGTCATCTCTTGTTTTTCACTCGGTGGCCTGATCTCTTCTTCATGATTCCATGTTTTTATTGGCAGGATAAGTTGAACATATTGAAATGCAAATAGCCCTTTCCACATTGAACCGAAATATAGGAGTTTTTTTTCTGTATGATTGATTGTATCCAGGGCACTTCAAAAGACACAAAGAAAATACTTTCTGCAGTGCCTCTGATTCCTTGACATCGCCAAGTTCTGACGTTTCCTGTTAGCAATCGCTGGCACAGAGTGATTCCTGAGCCTGCTCTCCCCTCTGCCTTTCTCCCATGGAATGCCCACGTTGGTGCCTCTCACTGTCCTGGGGCGGTGACAGAGCTCAGTTTGTCTGCACGAACACTTTTTTTGTCATTAACGAACCCTCTTTGCTGCTGTCGCAGATGCTGAACATCAGAAATGTAATTGAACGGGTTTTACCAAATTGCAGATGTATTTAACCCTACCGTGGGTAGTTCAAAGCCCCCCAGGATCACATGTTGTGTGTAGAACTGCCCCCGTGATTATCCAGAAAGTCAGATTTCACAGCCAAGGCACTGCCCACTTAGATCAGTTTAGGATCAACTTTATCTCCCAGACAATTTAACCTTTCTGTTTTCTAGAGCAGGCAATCCAATTTCCATTTTACTCAGCCTCCCAGTGGGTTGATGACAAGTTTTCCTGCTGTGTCACTGGTGTCATTATCCCTTATTTCGGAGCCTACCTGTTAAACTGATGTCTTAAGCCAAAGTTTTGCATCACTTAACCCAGAAACTGGGCACAAACTATCAATATATGGTAGTTCTGAATAAAGGGGATTATTAAAATATTTTTTTTTATTTGCATGGTATCTTTTTAACATCAGTGTCAAGCTATATGAGAAATCTTTTTTCTTTAATACCCCAATTTTTTTTTCCACCCAGACTGCCCCGAGCCTGCTAATCTGAGTGCTGCCCTGGGAAATGGGATGTGCAGCTCCTTCTTTCTGGGGCCACTTAGGTTCACTCTGCTTTTTAGAAAAAAAGTAAGTATTCACTGAATGTAGGTCTCTTGCCTCCCTGCTGAACACCTGCACTGCCTTGCAAAGACATCCTGCTTTTCTGGTGGAGGGCACTCCACAGGGATTGCTTTCCAAACCCAAATCCTGAAGGGAACAGGTGCAAGGAAAGGGATGAACCAGATTATAAACTTTGCATAATAACTTATCTTGGAAGTTGCTGAGCTGGTGTTTGTACAACACTTTGGAATGGAAAGCTCCAGATCAGACAGGTCAGGATTTACCACAGTGTCCCTCGGGTGGGTGACAAAACACCTTGTCAGGGACACATGGAGGTCTGCAGTCTTCATCACTGAGCTGCAGAAATCTGATATTCACCCAGCTTGTTGTTTACTCAATAGATTCCAGAGTCTAACCACAAAAATAGTGCCTGTGTGTGGTGTTTATCTGATGGTCCCTAATTTCTGCAGCAATACCTCTGGATGAGGGCTGGGGATTTCACTGCTGGAAGAACGTGCCTGTTTTGACTGAGGAGTAACTTGACTGATAGCCCCCTTCAAATCCAGAGAATCTGTTTCATCAAACCCTGTGGCCTGTCAGCTGTGGGGGAGTGCTTTGTGAAACAGCAGGAATGGCAAATTCCCCCATTCCTCGTGCAATGAACTGGAGTTGTTGGGATGAGCAGCTCGCAGGACTGAGCAGCTCTCTGAATTAGACACCGGGTGGGAAATCAACCTCCTTCATCTCTCGTGTTTTAGAATATCAAACCACGTAAGTTTAACCATGATGGGTTATTCTTGATAACCACAGCAATCTAGCTCTTCCTTGCTGGATTTTTTTAATGTACTCCCCTCTCCACCTTCCTCGTTCACTCCTCAGTATTAAAAAAACCAAAAGCAGCTCAGCGCACCAATATTTTCTCCGCAGTGAAGTCAGCATAGAATATTAGTGTCCAAAAAGTTGTAAAACAAAAGACTATCATATGTTGCACCTTTTAATCATGTAATTGCTGAGTGACATTTAACTCTGAGGCTTTAAGTTACTCCTTTTCAGCCAGCCTTCTCCTCGTGCCCCTCTCGTCCCTCCCTCCTCCCAGAGCAACCTGCTTTTGCAGAGTAGTGCTTTAACTACACTGAAGTTTGGCTGGGCTTCTACATATTACAGCAGCAACACGAAAGCAAACAATTGAAGTATTTGAGAACAATGAAATATGTATGGCTATCTGTGACAGCCCTATAAAGCAGAGCAATTAGCCGCGTAATCCGAGAAAGCCAAAGCGCCCGGCAGCCCACGGTTCCCTATTAGTTAAATGCTTTTTGTACGTCCTCATCCCATCAAATCAACTAACACTTCCTTTAATTGGTTCATGAATTATACAGCTCGGCTGCATTATAATTTAATCACCAGTAAACATTCCTGGGGCCTGCTGTAAAGTGTATAGCGCTCATTAATTCCTTAATTTCAGCAGATGGAAGGGGAGATCGGATGAACGGTGGCAGTACAGAGCGCCTTGGGCAATGGAAGAAGGAAAAAAAGGTGGGGGGCCGTTTAGATTTTTTAAGGGCTGTCAGAAACTCAATCTGTGAGCTGTCAGCAGCCTGGACCCGCTCCCCCCCCGCCTCCCCTGCCTTCACCCCACCTACCGCTGCAAGTGACTGACGGATTCATATGGAGCCTTGTCAAGCCGTCTTTAAACATCAAGCCAGCGGGTAAACCAAGCCCAATGTAAATTAATTCTTGTCTTACGGGCCCCCCTTTCTCTGTCCCCATGAATATTTCATGGCGGGCAGCATAAATATTAATTCTAATAGCTCTGCACAGTGGTTATTATTTCTGTTTTATGACAAATATTCATAAAATATTCAGGACCCTTTTTTAGAACATTTACACACTTGATTGTGAAATTTTCCAGCTTCCTGGGGACACAGTAAACATATTGGGGTTCTCTTGATGGACTTTTTTCTCTCTTAATTAATACTACGCCACATTAATATTTAATCAGATTTAGTTTTCCTTTCCCCAGAAGTGAACCCTATTACATTTGAGGATTTATTTGACAGTATTTAAACAGGGAATTTTTATTCCCTATTATGAAATTGGTTTCCTTTGACACATATATAAAATGACACATTATAACCCTTTCTTTTATCCCCTCCCCTTGCCCCCAAATCATACACTTTTTTGGTGTCAGTTCTTTTATTTATTTTTACATACCAAATATCTTACTAACGACAAAAGTTAGTGTTTAAATGTTGGGGGTGGGGGTTAAACATCATTTACTCTAAATTTGATTCTGTTTATTTAATAAGGAAGAAAAGTATAGGTTTCCTTGTTAGGAGCAGGAGGTGCTGGAGCAAAGCTGCAGACAGGTAGCAAAGGCATCAGTCCTGAGATGAGTTTGCTGGTGCTTAACCCTGGAGTTGTTGCTCCGCTCCAGATTTGCTTTGCAGAATCTAATTATTGCAGGGCAGGGTTGCAGGGATCTGAGGAAACACACCTGCATTTGGGGGAGAGGGCTCAGCTTCCTGACCTCGGGCCTCTGGGGCTGCACAGGCTGTGGATTATCTGAGAAGGGGTTTGATTAACCTTGTGCAGGGCAGAAATCGTGCCAGCCACACTTCTCTAAAGCACTGCTGGCTGCCATCTTATTCTGTGATTCATAAAGCACCGCTGGAATGAACTCCAGGGGGAATGCAAAGATGCTGGAATAGCAGCTGAGAGTAAGGAGGAGGCAAAGAATAGAAATGAAGGGAGAAATGTAAAGCAGTTTTGAATGGACGTATTAATGCATCCAAGCCACTTATTACACACGGAAAGAGTTAATGTTGCCTCCTCAGAAGAAGCTTTAAAAATGCATCGAAGCCACTCCTAGGAAAGCATTTGCTCTGTCTCTGTGTGCCTTTCACTGTGCTCTGTGAGGTTTGCACAGCCCCGAGTCCTGCAGACCACTGCAAGGGCTCTGGCTGCCCAAAGGCCTGCGGTTCCTTGCTGCTGTGAATCCATGGAGCTGCTTTGCTTTATCCCAGCTCCAGACCCAGCCCATTGTTCTGTCAGACAGGCACCAGTGCCTGTTCCCCCTGTGTGAGCTGGTGTGGCACCCACTGGGACGCTGCTGAGCCACCGGGCTGGTGGGGTGGGACACAGGAGGGACCCTGTCACCTCGGCTGGCTGGGCTGGTGGAGCCCAGCTCGTCCAGCTGGGGGGGTGGAAAACATCTACCAGAGTCATTACTCTGCACTGCTGGTGAGGGGAAGGAACATCTGCAGCCACGAAGGATGTTGTTCATCTCACTCCCCTGGCCAGCAGCCATGTCCTGGGAATAGTGCCCCACTTAGCTGCCTTTTGTAGTTATTCGACAGAAATGCATCCATTTGAAAAGATCCAGTGTCTGGAAATAGCTTGTCATCCCATGAATCACTGTAAGAGCTCGATGAGCAAAACACTTGTGCTGATTAACCTGTGTTTTAGTGTTTATGCAGTGCGTTTTCCCTCATGGTTGAAACCTAGAGGGTGAAATTACTTCCCAAAATAGAATCAAGCATCTTTCATCAGAAGATATCCCAGAGATTGAAAGAAATCAGTGAATAAAACCTCCCAACAGCTCCTTCCATAAATAAGAGATAAGGATCATTTTATCCATTGCAGAGACATGCAGGAGGAATATTTAGGGTAGGGAATAAACTGTGATTCATGTCCAGTCAGTGGTGCAGCCTCAGCAGAACCTTTGTACTCTGGTTACCCGTGGGCAAAACACCAGGTGAGAGCTGCAGTGACCCCTGAACAAGCCTGGGGAGAAGGTAGATGGGGTCTGTGTAACCAGGTTTAATTTTTAAGAGGGGATTTGGGGATGCAGAATGTAATTGTGGAAATATAACGTGCTTGGGATCCTGTGTCTGGGCCATGGTGCTTGAGAAGAGGCTTAGCCAAGGTTTCGGGTTCAAGGTTTCTTAATTCCCTAGGGAAGGGGACATTCTTTAGGGAAACTGATTGATCCAGGTCGGTATCTCTGGCTGGAAAGTCAACAAAGACAAAATGATCAGGGTTTCAGCTGGAATTAGGCACTTGGACTCAAATCTGAACCTCCTTGTAGCTGTCAGGTTGGACCACTAACTTGATTTGTCATATTGGGATCACTCAGTGGTGCTACCCAAGGAAAAGACCTTTTTGCAATGCAGATATTTTTTGTACCTTGACCAAAGCTGCCATCCTGCTCCTGTCTGGCTTGTAAAATCCACAAGTTTGTACAGTTTTGTGCACTTTTGGAAACTTTTAAAACCAAATAATGTGGTCAGTTTTAACAATGGGAATCTTAGAGTTTATCCAGTTCAGGACAGTTTCTAGAGATGGTTTTGTCCCTCTGCCAGTTCAGTCCATGATGCCCCCCAAGGCTTTTCCATGCATTTGTGAGAACTCTGTGATTCCCTTCCCCGCCTGCTTTGGCTGCTCTGCGAACCAGAGGGATGAGCTTGTGTTTGTGCCAGGGATCACACGAGGATTGTACCTGTGGTGGCCTTTTAGGACCTACTGCATCCTTCCACTTCAACGGCCTCATCTCTTCCTCAGCTTTGTATTTCAATTACTAAACTTGCAGCCATTGCATTGCCAGACAGAGGCCTCCAGGAGACTTGTTTTCCATGGGGAGTTGTGCCATAGCATCAGGAACACTGTTGATGTCTCCACATGGAGTGAGATGTTCTGTGCCTTATGAAAGGCACAATTATTTGTAGCATTGAATTTGACGTTTTCTATTTGTCTGCCTGGAAAAGGAGGTAACTTTGTGTCTCTTCCTCTCTCTTTCTTTCACTCTCTCCTTCCTGTTCTCTTTGCTCTGATATAGCTGAGGGTCTGTCAAAGTTCTGCCGGCAAAGTTTGCTGTAACTTTGAGATCACACAGGCATCTGATCTTCACATTCTTTTTATTTTTAAAGCAGACTGATGTGGTACGTTGTAAAGTGCCAGGAGCACTTGCTAATTTAGTAGTTAATGACAGTCACAGAGAGTGTTTTTCCTGCCCCTGGAGAGGTTTTAGACACAGCTGGGGTAGATTTGCCACTATCAATTATGCACAATTTTAAACAAGAATTGGCCAGCAGGGGCCTCTTTTTTTTTGCAGAGTGCAGAGCGTGAAGAATGGGAATATGGCAGCTGGTACCTGCCTGCGACGGAGAAGATATATAGGAGTCAAGAAAATAAGGGAAAGATTAATAGCTTACTATTTTTAAAGTTGCAGTTTCAACTCAAAAGTTTAAAAGCTGCATTAAAAGTGGCCCAGTGTTGGCTGGTGGCGTATTTTTGTTTTAATTTGAGCATCCTAACTTTGTTGCAAAGTTTGATCTGGCCCTGATACAGCCACAAGCAAGTCAGTAGTGTCTGTTTTTAAGAGCCAGGTAGGGATCAGGATTCTGTCTCAGATATCCTGATATCACAGATATCCCGTGGTGTTGTCTTCACATCCTTAAATGAAAACAAGGGATGAATTTGATTTACTGGTATAGATGTGATTTCACAGACAATAGTTCTATGAAAAGGGCTTGGCTTTGGGCTCCACTCCACCAGTGTCAATCCAAGTAATGGGAAATGCCAAGGATGAGAATCTGACCCCAGTGAATAGCTCAGGTCTAGAACAGCCAACATCTGGATCCATCTAGGTCAGCCTCATAAAGCAGCTGTGCTTCAATGACAGGACCTGGCTCACAGGCAGAGCTTCAGTTCTCTGGAGATGTGGAGGCAGCTGGCAGGGCAGTGCAGCCATCCGGGAAAGGCACTGTCTTTAGCAGGAGCATTCCTTATTCCCTGGCACAGGGATTCCAGGATTCAGGCACGCAGCACCTGCTTCTCTTACAGCAGCACTCCTAATTTGTCCCTTACAGGTGTTTGAAGTCAGGGTCGTTACATCCAGAAAACAGGAAAACCACCACCAAATAAATCCTTGTGAGGACAGCACTGAGCACTGCCAGTTGTTAATAACTTGGATTAAGTGGGTTGGTTGCCATCTGGAACAAATGCAGCTCAGGATTAGCCGAATGCTGGTGTGTAGGTCACAAATCCTTCCTTCACTTACGGCGTGGCTGGGACACATTTTTCCAAAAATGCTGTCTCAGATCCGGGGTGAAATAACACCTCTGCCACCCCTGCTCTTCCCTCTCCTCCCTCCATTTGCCAAGGGGACCATCAGGGTGCCCTGGTGACCTCCAGGCTCTTCGATGACACAGTCTGAATAGGCAGAAGGCAGGAGTGGCTGGAATACTCTTTTGGAATGCCAGATGGCTGCTAGGAAAACAGCGTTACATTCCAGCTGTTAGGGCTGGAATACATTTCATCGCCATCCAAAGGCAGCAAGTTCTCATTTGACTGGGTACACAGTGAAGGTGTCATCATCATTATTAATTTGTTGGAATTTAATCTCTCTAATGTATCTGGAAGCTGCACTAGATTAGATAAGTGATGTCAAGTACAGTGAGGGAGAGGCAGGATTCTGACACACGGAGTTTTTTGTGCCTTTTAACATTTGTGTTCACAGTTTTATTACCTACAAAAGCTGACAGGACTGGACCTTTTCCCACATCCCTCTCGTGGGAGATGGAACAAAGGAGAGAGGACAGAGCTGTGCTTAGGAATCCCTTGGTTTCACTCGATGGAGTCAGGGGGACGTTTGTCCTCAGAGACCTCAGAGGCTGCACCAAGTTTTCCCCACAGTCTCCAGCTGGATGCCAGTGATTTTTGGTAGCCTGTAGGTAGATTCTAAGCCTGTAGCACAGGAGTGAGGATTCCTGGTGCCCCTCTGCCCAGCCCTCCCCTCACCTTGCTGCTGACTGACACCACTCCCCTCCTGCAGCTGAACTGGGAGCTCTGGGAGAGGAGCTGTGCTGGATGCTAATCCAGCAGGGTAATGTCGTGTACTTTGATACGAGGCTGTGTTTCCTCGCCTCCCTGTCTACCAATTCTGATGACATCTGTTTCATATTTCCCCTTGATAGGAGTTGTGACACATTACAACATACAAAGCCTGGCTGATTCCTAAAGTGAGCTTTACAGAGGATGCATTTATGTGAGAAAACCACGCTCGCTGTGTGGAAGGGGCCAAGCTCTGCTTGGAGAGGAATCCAGGACTCTCAGGGAGTTGTTCCAGTTACTGCTGGATCAAGGTCATGGGTGCAGCCCTCTGTGTTCCGAGGATTTCCAAGAGAAATCCAATAAATGTGTTGCCTGGGCAGTGGGAGGGTCAGGTTTGTTATGTGATCAGAGTCACAGCAGCCTGAGAGAGGGACAGAGGCCAAATGTTGCTCAGAAGTACCTTGAGGAGCTGCAGGAGATGTATCAGATAGCCAAGGCTAACACTCCCCAGCCTGCATCCATGTAAATAGGCTTTACTCATGTGAGTAAACCTCCTGGGGCTGCATAATAGACTGTGTGGGGTATGTGTCTCCTTCAAAATGGTAATAAAGCTTTCTAATTGGAAGTATTTTAAGTCTAGACTGTATTTCTGTCAGTGGTTTTCCCCTTCATCTTTTTTTTTTTCCTGCTTCTGAACGATTTTAAACTGACAGCCCTGGGGAGTGTTGTTTTCTCTTATCTGTGGGAGATGTGTGGAGTGGCAGGGTAAGGCATCCCACCTTCCACCGGAAGGACCCTTGGATTGGGAGTTTGTGCTGCTGCACAGTGAATTCTGTGTGTGCTGTTACACAACGCGTGTGGGGGAAAAAAATCCATATTAGCAGGGATGTCTGCACCCTCCCACATCTTCCCCCTACACTCCTCTTTAATGGTGACACCAGACTGGATAATAAGCAGCATCTTGTTTCAGAAAGAAGGGAGTCTCAGACAAGGCTTTCAGAGTTCATTTTGTTGGCAGCTTTTTAAGTGGAGTTTTTTCGGCTCTTCTGTTTCAAATACCATAATACTTTTTGTGTTCCTAACTATGAATTACAACAAGCCTTCTTGATATGCCAGGTTATAATCCTTCAGTGGGTTTGTTTATCTCAGGATATAATAGGAAGCCGTATCAATTATCATGACTGTATAAATGTTGTTCCTCTCTACTAGAATATTCATCTTGAGACATATCATCAGATGTTACCTGTTCTGACAATCACGTTTTTGTGCCATTGTTGGGCAACAGAAACAAAGAAAAACAAAATGTTAAGAGTGTAAGGGATAAAAGAGTGTTGAAACTGTTGTTCTTTTCCTGTCTTTGGAATCTCCAAGATCTTGAATGTTTTATTCCTGGCTGTTATTTTGTTACCACAGTGTGAATAGAAGTCATTATCTGTAAACATTTGAAAAGAGAGATGATTTTCATAACTTTAAATCCTACAAAGGATTCTAGTAATCTGCTATGTGCATGCCAAGGTAAAGCTCAGCCTTTCATCTGGTCTGATCCCACCCAGTCAGTGTAAAATGTTCCTTTGGTGAATGTCTAAACCACGCAGTATCTCCTGTGAGAAGCAGACAAAAATGAAAACAGGAAGCCTGGCCTTGAAGGCAGCAGCAGGAGAAGGTGTGTTGTAAAGAAAGATGTATTTACAGCCTTCAGGTTGTGCTTCGTCGGGAAAAATTATTTTCATAGGTTCAAAGGGAAGCCTTATCTTTTATTTTGTTCTGAGCTAATTGTTAAATGTGATCTTTGTGCAGATCTGCTCTGTCTCCAATAGCTGGGGGACAGGGGATTCATGTCTGCTCAAGCTCAGCAGTTTGTCAAGAATTTTCTGTTGAGGAGTTTTTGAATATAAAATTAACAGGACTATAATAATGAAACAAAAGGACAAGGAATCGATGTGAGATGGGCACAACAGGTTACATGCAACAGTGGGATGTGTCTGGGTGCGTGTGGGGCGTGTTGCTTTCTGGCTCTGCATCCTTCATCCACGTCAGGGCATTTGTGTCACCTCTGTGAAGGGGGTTGGCAAGTCCTGCTCCATCCCCCGGTGCAAAGCTGTTCCTGGCGTGGAACCCACCCCAGTGACGCCATGGGGCTGCCTCTCCCAATGCTGAGCAACTCTCACTCGCTCGGGCTCAGTGGGAATTGCAGATTCTGATCTTCAAATGAAGCATTCAGCATTAATATTTCCTCTCAGCAGTGTCACCAGCAAGGCCCAGCCGTGCTGAGCTGCTCCCCGTGCCCTGGCAGTGCTGGTGGAAGGGACAGGGAATTGTCAGGAGCATCATGGGGCTCGTGTTCTGTCTGACCACCCATCCTGCTTCGAAGGATGCAGGGCAGGAGTGGGAGAGCAGAGGACTCACTCTGGGGGGAGACAAGGGCAAAAGGAGTGGAAGTGAACTGAAACAGCAAGAGGAAAATCCCTCTCATGGGCACTGGAGGAATGCACAATTCTGGCAGAAAAGCTCTTTCTCTGTCCTTGGCAGGAACAGCAGAGGTTTTTATTTACCTTTTGGGGCACGTCACTGTGATTCTGTTTGCTGGTTGGGTTGGGAAGTGGATCCAGAGAAGCTGAGAGGGAAGTGCTGGGTGGCGAGGGGGCTGGCACAGACTGAGAGAGGCTCCAGCTGCCATTCCCCCACTGGTGTCCCCCACAGCGTGCTGTCAGAGCACACAGCACACACAGTCCCTGTGCCACAGAGCTCCTGCCTCGCTGAGCCCAGAGACCAAACAAAACATGAGGAGAAGCTGTGCAGAAATCCTGTGCTCATGTTTGTGACACTGCGGGTTTGGGGGGGACTGCTCTTCGTCTGGGTAAGGATTAACTCACCCTCTGAAGGTCACAAGTGATGTTCTCAGGATGTTAATGCACTTAATCGTTGTGTTCTCCACAGGGTGTTTTTCTTTAATCTCCCCTACGAGTCCATCATGGAGCGCCTGTCCCAGCGGAGGATTGATCCCGTCACTGGGGAGAGGTGAGCACTCCTGGCTCGTGTGTAACGTTTTTCTGACTGCCAGGGAGATGAAAGCACCAAATAGACTTCTTAGAAATCTAAGGAGCTCGGCAATACTGTACTCCTGCTTGGGGATTCCTTAAAAGAAAAGTTAAAACTTTCATTGCTCCTGAAGCACCAACCCACCTTCCTGCTGCAGCAGCTCCTCAGAACAGGGGGGTTTAAATCCTGGTGCCTGAAATCTACAGCAGCAAATAGCTCAGGTCTAACATTTTAGTGGTAACTAAATTGGTTGGTAAAATAAGGCTGAGGGAAGATGTCTGAAACCTAGCCTAAATGCGGATGGTTTTCAGACATTCCCATGGGAATTTTGAAGGCTTCCCAGCTGGGGAAAATGGAAACCTGCTGCATTTTACTTCCCCAGGCTCCTGTGATGGTCCTGTCTGCTGGGAGTTATTAATACATTTCCTGCTCGTTTGAGTCCCTGAGTCACTGTAAGGTTGGTTCATCTCACAGGTGTCACATCCCCTTGGCTCAGCAGTGACCTTCAGCTTTCCTGCCTTCTCCACCCCTGATTTCCAGGGGACAAGTCACAAATAAATTTATCTTCCCAAATACCTGCTGGAGCTGGCATGTGTTCACAGCTTCACTTGTGGTCTGGTTTTATGATTCCCCACACTTAAATTTTAAACCCTTATTTTGCTTTTCTAAAGGCTGAACGCAGCCTATTGCATCAAAGACAAATCCTGAACCCTCAAAGATTAAGGCCATAAAGAGTGGATTTGTCCCAAAGTGATGGATGATTATTCAGACATCTCACTCGAGGTGCAGCATTAACTTGTGACAGCAGCAGTGATTTGCTGTAACTGCTCTCTTTGCTTTAGTAATGAGCAATGTGGTTGTTCAGCAGAAAGGAACAGGCTGAAGCAAATCATTCCCACATCTTTGCATTTCTTATCATTAGGATTAGGCTGTTCAGTGTCTGCTCCAGTTCACACGCTTCCCTCTCCCACACTCTGGGGTTTATTCCTCACCAATTCTCCGTGAATTGAATTGTTTTAGGTGCTGTGGCTAATCCTTGGCACCGTGTACAGCCTGCCCCTCTGGCTGTGGGGCAGAGCAGGGGGTGGCCTTCAGCTGTGCCCTAAATCATTCCTGTGTGGAATGAACTCCGTGTCCACGTTGTTGGATGCAGCTCTGCAGAGACACAAACTCTGCTTCCCTCCTTGGTTTTGCACCTATTCCAAAAAGTTTCAGAAAATTTGGCTGTGCAGGAAGAGGAATAAACTGGTTTTGTGTTAGGGCAGAGCAGACATTTACTCAGAGTTAGGATTACCAATTCTAACAGGGAATTTAAATGATTGCAAAGGAACTTTTAGAGATTGATGGGAGCCTTTGGCAATGCAGGGACATCATCAGAATTCCTTTGGTGTCAGCTGAGCTGGGCTGTGGCACTGCTACAGGACTCTGAGGATGAAAATCCTCTTTCCTGCTGAAGTAACTGAGGGAACCCACAACTGTGAATTCAGAGAAGCCAAATTCTGGCATGTGGAAAATTAAAAATAACCAAAACCTATCTCGGGTGAATTAACCTCTTTTTACCTTCAGCTACTATATAAAGATATTAGCAACTGAATGTCTGAGAGCCTTAAACACAGTTTAAGGTCCCAGCAATGCTGGACACTGTGTTTCAGTTTAAGGTTAAGCTTTTTTAGATGCTTTTTTAAAGACAGGAATCAAAGATTACAAGTAAAAGATCTGGAAATGCTTCTGAGCCTGGAGCACTGGGCATGTAATAGAGATTTCTCCTTGTGGGGAGCAGATAAACACTGCCAGTGTCACCTCCAGAGAAACCCTTGGCCTTTGAGGATCCAGGATTCTTGAGGGCAGCAATGACAGATTACCTGCCCTGAAATTTCCAATCTTTGTTTTAAAACCCCAGCCTGGAGCAGAAAGAGGCCAAGGGACTGTGAGAGCCAAAAGCATGGAGTGTCTGCAGAAGTGGCTGCTGTGTCCTCAAGTTGAGCTGAAACCGTGGCATTTCTTCTCCTCTGCAGATACCACACTACATTCAGACCAGCTCCCACTCCAGAGATCCAGGCCCGGCTCAGGCAGAACCCCAAAGACCAGGAAGAAAATATTGAGAAGCGCCTGGAAATGTATTACGGGAATGTCAAGGCCCTGGAGGATTTTTACCAAGATGCCTTTTATGTCAATGCTGACCAAGACCCTTATGTTGTCTTTGAGTTCATAGAAAGCTGTATCATTAAGCCCCTTCCATGTAAAAATACTACAAGTTTATAATTAAAAGGGATGGTTTCTGGAAGAGTTGATTTTAAATTTTCCCCTGTAATATTTGCAGTCTGGTTGCTGAAGTGGCAGGTTATCACCAGGGAAGAGGAAGTCAGCCAAGCTGTGTTAAATCTGAAGCTCACCAAGGCTGAGTGAAGCACAGAGGGTAAGAAATTGGGCTTTAGGGGAAAGTTTTTTGGCTTTTTTTATGATGAAAGGTATGAAACGCCGTGGCTGGGGAAGTCCTGTGTTTAATTCAAATATCTTTTTCTGTTTCTGAATAGTAGTTTGGAGTATTAAAGCTTTGAGATGTGTTCGTGTCTTAATTCTCCACCAAAACCACCCAGGCACTCCCTGCCTCCCTCTGTCCCTGCAAGCAAACACTAAAGCAAAGAGAAAAACAAAGCTCCCAGCTCTGCAGTGAACTTTCTCCACAGTGTTTGAGGTCGGGGGCAGAGGTTTTCACTCCCATGTTAACTCAGATTGTTTAAAAAGTGCTGATAAACCCCTCTGCAGCTGCACTGGCCATCCCCATTCTGCTGGGCAGAAAGACTCACAACAGCTGGACAGGATATCCAGAGCCGTGGAGAACTGACTGCAGCTTCACCACTTTCAGAACCCAACCAAGGTCATAACGAGCTGCAGGAGCAGGTAGGTCACTAAATTCTGTTTTTCTAAATTCTGTTTTAACTCAGCTCCCAGCCTGTGGCTGCTCTGGGTTGGTGCCCAGGGTTTGTGGTTTTTTTCCTTCTCTGGCTGCATATGGCAGCAATGAATACTCAGGTGAGTATTTTCACCTGGAAAATCTCTGATGAAAGGCTGCTGGCTGTCTCAGACCCTGGCTGTGGAAATGCACATCCTCAATGCCTGTAAGAAAGGGGAGTGATTTGTGCTGTGGTCAGAGAACTGGGCTGGATGCCTCTGTTGTCTCCCTCTATTTCTCCCCTGTGTGTGAGTGTGAATTCCCCCTGCCAGGGCCTGGGGAGGAGCTTCAGGTTTCTCCTGGAAGCCCCAGTGTGTGGGAAGGTGCAGGCAGAGAGAACAGGCCTCCAGAAGCCCTTTGGGTTCAGGTGACTCCTCTGGTCCTGCTGCTGTCACTAGATTTGGGTCTTTGTTGCTGTCTTTGGCTCTGTGTGTCTAAATCTGTCTGGAGAAATGAAAAATGTACAGGCCAAATTCCTTCTTGCTCCTGTAGAGTAACTTCAGGTGGAAAGGACCTGGTTGTCCAGGTGGCAATGGGGATATTGTGTTATTTTATGAGAACTGAAAGTCAGAATTTTCAATACTTTTGGGAGGGGAGGGGTGTTGATGAATGGGAACTGGACTCTCCAGCCTTGAGGGCAGCTCTAAAAGTCTCAGAAGAAGTATCTTTGAAATCTAAGAAAGCCAAATCCAAGCAATCAGAGTCCCTGGTGCCTCTTGAGCTGAGAAATTCCAGCCTGTAGCACCAGGCTGAGGCAGAGGCTGCTCCCAGGCACAGGGCCCAGCCACAAACCCTCGTGTTCAGCTGGGCAAGGACATCTTTAACAGCCCTACCTGTTACAAATGTGCTGCTTGGTGACTGCTTGGGCAGCTGGCTTTTCTGCCATTGCTATGAAGATGTGCTGCAGCATTCGTGCATAATTGGGAGCCCTTCTATTAATAATACATGGGAAGCTCATCTTGCTAATATCACCTTCATCTGAGCATTCCTACTAAATATTTTGATAGATGAAATGGGTAGAGAGTGTATTTAAATACTGTTTGTACTGCAGCTAGGGTACAAAAGGGACAGTGCATCTTTAATTAGACAGGTACATCTGCTTAATTAATTTAGCTGTAAAGCCCTTTTTCCTCTTCATTCTTTCATCTATATGCGGATGCTATATTAGTTCCGCTCCGCTGGTTCCATAGAAACTGAGAAAAAGAGCTCAGTCTCATTGAGATGCACTTGGCATGTCTGGGTAGGAGTCTCAGGTCAGTGGTCAACCCCCAAGGGTTTGCAGCAGGCCTGAAGTGCAGAACGTCAGGGTTAGCAGAACATGCTAATACTCATGTAGAACTCTCCCTCAGAAACAACTAAAACAATTGACATTCATTTAATTACTGTAAACGAAACAGCCCCTGCATGACTTTGCATAGTAAAGCCTGTTAATACCAAAAAGGTTCAGTGGGTGGAAGGAGGAATTAGGCTTTTATAATTGGAATGCAACACTTGAAAACCAATTTGGTAACTAGGCGTGATTTTATTAGCATCTTATGCTGGCAAAACAAATGTTGAGCAATGAGAAAAACAAGGTAAAGAGGAGGTGGTAGGAACACAGCAGGGATCAGACGTTACTGATTGTACAGCTTTGCCCAGGTCTGGAATGGACACCTTCCATCACTCTGCTTCCCAGAGACACTTTGTGGAGAGGGCTGCCTGGAGGTTGTGCTGTACCCTATAAGTTATGCTGTTAATTACGTAGTTTAGCAACAAGGTGAGTTTGTCCAACTGTTCCACAAACTTTTGTGTCCACCAGCTCCAGACACCGGATCCTTCAGTGGTGGAAGGGCACTTGAACACCCCCAGGCAGGAGACCCCATCCTCCAGCACCACCTCTGCAGGGACCCCCTGTAGCTCTCGAAGGATTTCCCTGCTCTCACCTTTCCCTGTGAGGCTTGGATGCTGCTCTGGGAATGGCATTAACCCCAACCTGCTCTGTGGTGAGGGCTCTGAGGAGTGGGAATGGCTCTTCCTCCTCCTCTCTCCTAAAAAGTATTTCTTGTCCTTATGTGTGCATTGACAACCATAGTATTTCCTCTCTAGAAATACACAATAGGATTAAGAGAATGAGGGAACACCAAAGGAGAGGGTGACTGAAGGAGGAAGTCCCCGAGCCATAACTGAATTGAGGTAAAAGGCAGCAATGAGGTCCCTTGTCACCTCAATCCCAGAGCAGGGGGTGTAATTTGGAGACACAAGACTGATTCCTTATAATCCCAAACTTCCTCCTTAGTCCCAAGAATGGCATCTAGCACCAAGGCACTAAGACACTGTAGAGTCCAGAGCTGTTCCACTTATCCATCCCTTGGATTAGCCTGGATTTCTTCATCCCAGTGGAGGAGGGATGAACTCTGTCACCAGTATGAGCGGCACATCTTAAATGCTATCAGAAGTTCCTCATCAAGGGCAATGACACCTTAGCTCTGGACAAACAGGATATCTGCCTGTTAATTCTCAGCTGCAAGAGCAAGTATCATAGTCCTTTAAAAAAAAAAAGAAGAGCATCAGGAACCCTCAGTCTCAGCTGGAATGTTGTTCTCCCTCTGGAGATGAGGGTCCTTGAACAGCCAGAGTGTTCACCACCAAATGGTGAAGCAGTTGAGAACCTCCAACTAGTCACTTGTTTGAGGTATCCTGCAAAACTTGGGCAAGAACTTAGTGAGATAAACTCCAATTCTGTGGGATTTGTTCTTTGAACACTTGGTGTCTCAAAACAGACTGGACCTTGATAGGAGATGTGTTAGTTTGAGGAGGCAACTCTGATAATGGCAAAATAACACGAGGATCTGGCAGCAGGTTCCTTGCTCCCCTGCTCCCCTTCCCCGTGGGGTGACAGCAAGGTTTGATCAGGACAATGTGTGGGACAACGCCCCGAGGTGCTGCTGCAGCCCTGCAGGAGCAGGACCAACCCCTGTGTGCCCAGAACTGCTCCTTCAGGGGTCTGAGGCATAAAAGGATTCCTGGAGCAGCCTCAGCGCTCGCTGGGCAGCCAAACCCACTCAGGTCAGCACCAGGGGTTAAATGTTACTGAGTGAGGTGGGCTCTGCTATTCTGGTTAAAAATGCACTTAGGGACAAGTGCTGGTTTACATAAAAACAAAATCCCAATTCCTCTGTACCTGTTGTGAACCGGTCAGGGTGAGGAGTGAAAGCTTTTTGCTAAAGGATCTCCACTGGCAGACAAAGACAACATTGTTGGCTTTAAAATTCCATTTTCCCAGCAGTCTGAAACCAGGTTAAATAAACTGGCAATGGCAGACTGAGTATCTGCTGCCTTGAAAGGCAGGGAAAATAAACACTAATGCTGCAATGTTAATGTGAGGTGTGCTAGAGCTTCTCCATGGCAAAACATTAAAACTCAGTCCAGGGAAAGTCAAGAGAACTGCCAGAAGTGATCAGCAAGAACCAATCTATCTGTTATCATGTGAACCTTTGGGTCAGCCAGACTTAAACATTTCAGCAGATCAGGATATTTTTATGGTGTCTAAGCCACGGCCAAAGAAATATTCTTTGACTTTTTCTGAAAGCACTGGGACATGGCTCTGCAGGGCTCCCTCCCCACCTCCACAGACAGGAGAATTTCTAAATTGGGGCATTTACTGATGAGCTGGTCATGACTGCCAGGACAAGGACTTGCAGCTTCCACTCAAAATGCCTTCTTAACCACCACGAATAAACCTCTGCTCAGCTCATATGGAAATGGATGTTCTGTTCCCCCAAAGCCCATCAGCACTGGGAATTTTTGTCCCAGGTACCAGAGCTGGCCCCAAACTCCACACACGTTGGGTATCGAGGTTACTCCTTGTTTTACTGGATACCAACACGAGCTACATTTCCCTTCTCTGCAGACACACTGAAGTAATTTCAATTTTCAATGCACAGCAATAAAAAACTAAATGTTTCTTTAATACAATTATGGTATCACTTCCAAGGATATTTACAAACAAGGCTAATTATTTTACAGATGAATGTGCTTCTGCTGTTTCTAGGCTACTATAGCAATGTTCTTCTCAGTCAATGCATGATCATGCTTAATGCATGAGACACTGAGCAGAAGGACAGCTGACTTCTTTAATGTTTGCTGAAAAAAATTTGCTCCTATTAAAGGTGAAGGAACATTAACAAAATATGCATAGTCATTGAATCGAGGAAACAAGCACCAATCACACATGCACTGGTGGGAGACTGATACTGTCAGCACAATTCCATCATTTCTCAACAGCTGTAGAGCACTTCCCACACAGTGAAAGTGTCAGGAATCACACACAGGGCGACACCTCTGCGATTGGTACTCTGCAGAATGGAAATACACAAACTCAGGATTATTTGACAGCATGGATTGAAGTTAACAAGACAAACTGTACCAAGTAACCACACACATTTGGGAGGTATTATTCCTCTAACACTGCATAGGAAATTGAGAAGGATTCTGCTCTCTGTAGGAACAGATGGCAAAAAAAGATGTTTTTTCTGATAGGACAGTTAGAAGGCAAAATAAATTTCTGGGCTCAGCCACTTGAGATGGAGAGGGACTTTCTACAAGAGCCTGGAGTGACAGGACAAGAGGGAATGGCTTCAAAGGGGTTAGATGGGGTACTGGAAAAAAATCCTTCCCTGTGAGGGTGGTGAGGCCCTGGCACAGCCCAGAGAAGCTGTGGCTGCCCCTGGATCCCTGGAAGTGTCCAAGGCCAGGATGGACAGGGCTTGGAGCAACCTGGGATAGTGGAAGATGTCCCTGCCCATGGCAGGGGGTGGAATGAGATGAACTTTATGGTCCCTTCCAACCCAAACCAGTCTGGGATACACAAACAGCTTCACCAGCCTCCTTGGCCTTACCTAGAACATGTCAGCCATGGTGGGGTTGGGTTTGGGGTGTTCTGTTCGTTTTGGGTTTTTTACTGAGCTATTATGAAAAGAAAATCTGTCAGCTGGGAGTGATTCTTTGTGTGTCAGACTTGTGCAAAACTTGACTGCTGTAAGAGGGAGACTCTCAGTTTAATTGACAGTAGTGTTAATTGGTAATGCTTTTGGTAACTGAGTTTCTCTGGAAAAGAGAATTCCTGTTGTAGAGGGTTAAGTGAAACCAAAGGCAAATACATTGGCAAAAGCTGGGAAGGAGTTAGAACTTAGTTCAGAAAGAAAAAAGTGGGGCAAGAGACTTAAGAGCATTGGAAATTTTATATATATGTATATATATTAGTGTTTAAGCTAATTGCTATTAGTTTAATAATTATTACATTTAAAAATTATCCTTACTGATCCCTATTTGACCCAGGCAGTCAATATCACCCTTCTGACTCAAACATTTCTGAGGCAGTTACTCTTCTAGACTTTCAGTGAAATTCATGGAATGGCCAATTTCTCTCATATGGCTGTAACTGGCATCTGCTTCTCTGGGCAAGAAACTGGAACCACGGATTATTTGGACAGTCCAGTGTTCTACAGCAAAGGCCAGTGTTGTTAAAAAGCAAAGGAGAGCACTACAAGCTGGAGCCTTCTCTACCCACCAAGACCATTCAAGAGGCAGCTCCGCTGTTCCCATCCCAGCTTTTGGGAACTGACACTGGTGTCAGGCAGAAAGGACAATTCCCACTGTGCTCAACCCTTCAGTTCCTTGTCAGTGTCCAGCTGCTGAGGCTTCCATGGGTCCATTTCCAAACAGCTTTAAACTGGCTCTTCCAGGTGTACTCCTGCTTCTGGAGCATGGAATGGGCTCTGGACTTCAGGAGTTTGTAGAGCCTGTGATGTTCTATGTACAGGGCTGTGGACAATGTGTTCCCCCTCCAGCAGAGTCTCTGCTCCTGGCTCTGTATCCTCCCAGGCTGAAGGGAGCTTATGCAGTAGAGAAAATACTTTCAGTCTTGACACAGCTTTTCTCTAGAACACAGGAGAATCACAGAACGTGCAAGGTCCCTGCAATAACCTCTTGATCCATTCAGGATCTGCAAATAAGAAAAGAAGTTGTTTAAAGCTGGAGTTAGAGATGAACAGAGGAATGACACCTCAGATGCACAAACTAAACAGGAATCCTGGACAGTCTGTATATATTCACATGCAGGAGTGACTGAGAATTCAGTGAAATCCAACTCTATTTCTGCCCTGAAATTTCAAGTAATGCCAGTTTAAATTCTACCTCAGCAGGGGACAAAATTAGGGTGAAACACTCCATGCTTTATCCTTGGCACAACTGCAGTGTTCTCATTTTCTACACTGGAATTAGATCCCTCCCATAACACAGTCCTTGGTTCCTGTCTCTTTATCCCTCTTGCAGAACTGGATGCTGATATATTCAACTTGAATATCAAACTAACTGCTGGAGCATTCCAGCACAGATTATGTGTTTACCCAGCTCTCATTAAAATGTGGGATTTATACATCAATTTCTGCAGTCATTAATTTGTAATTAACACAAATCCCAGACAACACCAGGACACTGTGAAATGCAGAGCTTCACACAGGAACTGCCTAAAAGAGAGAAGTCAGTGAAACTTATTCAAGCCATTTTGCAGATAAAAGTTAAAAAGCCCCAATCCTGCCCCTTTTGGCCCCAGGAACATTTTACCTTCTGGGGTTGGGTGCCGTGCAATGCTGTCGTGAAGCAAACACCTCCTGTACACCAAACTCTGGCAGGACTGGTAGGTTAGAAAGCACCTGTGAAAGCACAAGTAGTTTTACCAAGAGGTTTGCAGTTTATTGTTTTAAGACCTGCTCCTGTGCCCTGACTGGAGGCTGGGTTCTGTTCTCAATTGCTTTCTGAAAGTAAAGGCAGTAATGAACCACATTAAATATGAAAATTAATAATTTATTAATTCAGATAAATGAAACTTCCCAAGCGTACCAAACTGCATATGGACACCAAAATGAAAGGTCAAAAATCAATGTATCATTGACCAAAAAAATTTTAGCATACAGCAGAGGAGGTGAAAAGCTTGAGGCCCTACTGCACAGAGAAGAACCAGGGGGTCCTTAAGGCCATGACTATTTACCCAAACTAGCACATAAAACCTGTTAGGCAGAGTTTTTTCTTTGTGACAAACTAGTGACTTGCCAAGGCTCCAGGGACAATCTCCATGTACCCCCCACACTGGTACAGGAAGATTTCATTTTCTAGATGTTCCAGAATTTGTCTGACTTCTCAATGTGCCTGTTCTCAATCATTTCTTGTTAAACTGCTTTTGTTTTCAAATGCTGAAGGAGCTTGAACAAATCTCCTTCAAGTGATGTTCCAAAGGATGACTTGTCCTTGATTTTCCCTTGCCTGCTCTCTCCCTGACCACATATTCCCCTACTTGGGAAAAAATAGATGGTCAAAAGCATTTTATTATAAAAACATTGTCCTGCTAAGAGAACCAAATCCAACCTCCAGTGCCTTGGCTCTTATGGAAGAGGACAGAAGAAACTGCAGCATGGATAAGATGCTTCATGCCCTTTCACTCCAGTGCTAACAAGTGGTTTAGGGAGCTCTCAAAGTATGTTTAATTATGCAGAGGAGGGGAAAAGCTCTGGAAGAGCTCGTTACCTGAGCCAAATGTGGCCATTGGAGCAGACAGCCTGCTTGCGGTCGGTGAAGGGCAGGATCTCCTTGCACAAACTGCAGTGCTCGGGGAAGGTCTGTTTGTTCATCTTCTTCAGGATGTGCCCAATCAGCACCTGGAACACACAGGAGGCACTCAGTGACACAGCCCAGGGTGGGAACACCTCGCTGTGGTTTCACAGTGACACAGAATGCGCTGAATCCCAAGAAATCAAAGTGTAAGAAATACAAAACATCAGTAAGCATTCATTTATTCTCCTTTTGTTCTCCTGAAGATTTCTGTCCCACAGTAAAGGGATACAGACCTTAAAAACAGTAATTCCTTGCAAATGATAAAAGTACTGAAAGAACTGATATCACACCACTGACCACTACAGCAATGCTTTCCCTCAGGCCTATCACAGTGGATGTGCTAAAAAAATTCCTGTTCAGAAATTACCTGGATGTCTTCAGCAGTCAGCTGGGAGTACGACGTTTATAGCAGAACATTTATGTGATCAAATTTGTCTGTGACATTTCAATAGATATAAATCACATCCCAGGGACCTTTTAAGTGTGACAGCAAAGTGAATAGATAAAATACAATTTAGAAGTCGCTTTTCATCACTATAAAAAAGAAACAAGATTCTTCTAAGATAAGAAAAGCAACCTCTCAAACCTTCAATTCATAGTAATTGGATGCTAGAACAACCCAGCAGTTGCGCCAGAGCACTTTCCTAGTGAATTACTGATGGCCACACTTGGCTGTGATGCCAGCAGGGAGAACACCACACTACATCAGTGATGGACCTGTGCTTCCTTCCTGTCTTTCTGGATGCAATATAAAGGCTGATTTTTAGAGTTCAAGTGATTTAAGGAGTTGGGTATGAAAAGAACTGTTCTCTGCTCATACAAAGAG